>JBBBDQ010025589.1:0-21524 GCA_037127315.1 Ascarosepion bandense
TCGAAAATGCAATAGATATATTACGTAAATTTTGAAAATTTCAAAGTTTCAGAAAATTAATTTATCTTTCAGATAAATTAATAAAAATTGATTATATCATGTTGATAACATTAGGTAACAATAGGAAACGCTTAGATTTTTAAAAAAATTTGCAGGTTTCGATACTTTACAGAAGTTTAAAAACTTTGAAAATTAAGTTGAAAAACTATGCGAAATCAGCTAAAAAGTGATACTTTTTGAGGTTATATTTTGAAATTTTCAGAGTCTCAGAAAATTAATTCATCCTTAGGATAAATTAAAGAAAATAGGTGAAACATGTTGAAACCACTTGGTATGAATAGAAAACACTTAGATATTAAAAAAATTTTAGAGTCTTCAATATTTTCTGGGAGTTTGAAAATCTCGAAAATGCAATAGATTTATTACGTAAATTTTGAAAATTTGAAAGTTTCAGAAAATTAATTTATCTTTCAGATAAATTAATAAAAATTGTTATATCATGTTGATAACATTAGGTAACAATAGGAAACGCTTAGATTTTTAAAAAATTTTGGATGTTTCGATACTTTACAGAAGTTTAAAAACTTTGAAAATTACGTTCAAAAACTATGCGAAATCAGCTTAAAAGGGATACTTTTTGAGGTATATTTTGAAATTTTCAGAGTCTCAGAAAATTAATTCATCCTTAGGATAAATAAATGAAAATAGGTGAAACATGTTGAAACCACTTGGTATGAATAGAAAACACTTAGATATTAAAAAAATTTTAGGTTCTTCAATATTTTCTGGGAGTTTGAAAACCTCGAAAATGCAAGAGATTTATTACGTAAATTTTGAAAATTTCAAAGTTTCAGAAAATTAATTTATCTTTCAGCTAATTTAATAAAAATTGTTACATCATGTTGATAACATTAGGTAACAATAGGAAACGCTTAGAATTTTAAAAAAATTTTAGAAGTTTCGATACTTTACAGAAGTTTAAAAACTTTGAAAATTACGTTGAAAAACTATGCGAAATCAGCTAAAAAGTGATACTTTTTGAGGTATATTTTGAAATTTTCAGAGTCTCAGAAAATTAATTCATCCTCAGGATAAATTAATGAAAATAGGTGAAACATGTTGAAAACACTTGGTATGAATAGAAAACACTTAGATATTAAAAAAATTTTAGGGTCTTCAATATTTTCTGGGAGTTTGAAAATCTCGAAAATGCAATAGATATATTACGTAAATTTTGAAAATTTCAAAGTTTCAAAAAATTAATTTATCTTTCAGATAAATTAATAAAAATTGTTATATCATATTGATAGCATTAGGTAACAATAGGAAACGCTTAGATTTTAAAAAAATTTTGGAGGTTTCGATATTTTACAGAAGTTTAAAAACTTTGAAAATTACGTTGAAAAACTATGCGAAATCAGCTAAAAAGTGATACTTTTTGAGGTATATTTTGAAATTTTCAGAGTCTCAGAAAATTAATTCATCCTTAGGATAAATTAATGAAAATAGGTGAAACATGTTGAAACCACTTGGTATGAATAGAAAACACTTAGATATTAAAAAAATTTTAGGGTCTTCAATATTTTCTGGGAGTTTGAAAATCTCGAAAATGCAATAGATATATTACGTAAATTTTGAAAATTTCAAAATATCAGAAAATTAATTTATCTTTCAGATAAATTAATAAAAATTGTTATATCATGTTGATAACATTAGGTAACAATAGGAAACGCTTAGATTTTTAAAAAATTTGCAGGTTTCGATTCTTTACAGAAGTTTAAAAACTTTGAAAATTAAGTTGAAAAACTATGCGAAATCAGCTAAAAGTGATACTTTTTGAGGTATTTTTTGAAATTTTCAGAGTCTCAGAAAATTAATTCATCCTTAGGATAAATTAAAGAAAATAGGTGAAACATGTTGAAACCACTTGGTATGAATAGAAAACACTTAGATATTAAAAAAATTTTAGAGTCTTCAATATTTTCTGGGAGTTTGAAAATCTCGAAAATGCAATAGATTTATTACGTAAATTTTGAAAATTTGAAAGTTTCAGAAAATTAATTTATCTTTCAGATAAATTAATAAAAAATTGTTATATCATGTTGATAACATTAGGTAACAATAGGAAACGCTTAGATTTTTAAAAAATTTTGGATGTTTCGATACTTTACAGAAGTTTAAAAACTTTGAAAATTACGTTCAAAAACTATGCGAAATCAGCTTAAAAGGGATACTTTTTGAGGTATATTTTGAAATTTTCAGAGTCTCAGAAAATTAATTCATCCTTAGGATAAATAAATGAAAATAGGTGAAACATGTTGAAACCACTTGGTATGAATAGAAAACACTTAGATATTAAAAAAATTTTAGGTTCTTCAATATTTTCTGGGAGTTTGAAAACCTCGAAAATGCAAGAGATTTATTACGTAAATTTTGAAAATTTCAAAGTTTCAGAAAATTAATTTATCTTTCAGCTAATTTAATAAAAATTGTTACATCATGTTGATAACATTAGGTAACAATAGGAAACGCTTAGATTTTAAAAAAATTTTAGAAGTTTCGATACTTTACAGAAGTTTAAAAACTTTGAAAATTACGTTGAAAAACTATGCGAAATCAGCTAAAAAGTGATACTTTTTTAGGTATATTTTGAAATTTTCAGAGTCTCAGAAAATTAATTCATCCTCAGGATAAATTAATGAAAATAGGTGAAACATGTTGAAACCACTTGGTATGAATAGAAAACACTTAGATATTAAAAAAATTTTAGGGTCTTCAATATTTTCTGGGAGTTTGAAAATCTCGAAAATGCAATAGATATATTACATAAATTTTGAAAATTTCAAAGTTTCAGAAAATTAATTTATCTTTCAGATAAATTAATAAAAATTGTTATATCATATTGATAGCATTAGGTAACAATAGGAAACGCTTAGATTTTAAAAAAATTTTGGAGGTTTCGATATTTTACAGAAGTTTAAAAACTTTGAAAATTACGTTGAAAAACTATGCGAAATCAGCTAAAAAGTGATACTTTTTGAGGTATATTTTGAAATTTTCAGAGTCTCAGAAAATTAATTCATCCTTAGGATAAATTAATGAAAATAGGTGAAACATGTTGAAACCACTTGGTATGAATAGAAAACACTTAGATATTAAAAAAATTTTAGGGTCTTCAATATTTTCTGGGAGTTTGAAAATCTCGAAAATGCAATAGATATATTACGTAAATTTTGAAAATTTCAAAGTTTCAGAAAATTAATTTATCTTTCAGATAAATTAATAAAAATTGTTATATCATGTTGATAACATTAGGTAACAATAGGAAACGCTTAGATTTTTAAAAAAATTTGCAGGTTTCGATACTTTACAGAAGTTTAAAAACTTTGAAAATTAAGTTGAAAAACTATGCGAAATCAGCTAAAAAGTGATACTTTTTGAGGTATATTTTGAAATTTTCAGAGTCTCAGAAAATTAATTCATCCTTAGGATAAATTAAAGAAAATAGGTGAAACATGTTGAAACCACTTGGTATGAATAGAAAACACTTAGATATTAAAAAAATTTTAGAGTCTTCAATATTTTCTGGGAGTTTGAAAATCTCGAAAATGCAATAGATTTATTACGTAAATTTTGAAAATTTGAAAGTTTCAGAAAATTAATTTATCTTTCAGATAAATTAATAAAAATTGTTATATCATGTTGATAACATTAGGTAACAATAGGAAACGCTTAGATTTTTACAAAATTTTGGATGTTACGATACTTTACAGAAGTTTAAAAACTTTGAAAATTACGTTCAAAAACTATGCGAAATCAGCTTAAAAGGGATACTTTTTGAGGTATATTTTGAAATTTTCAGAGTCTCAGAAAATTAATTCATCTTTAGGATAAATAAATGAAAATAGGTGAAACATGTTGAAACCACTTGGTATGAATAGAAAACACTTAGATATTAAAAAAAGTTTAGGGTCTTCAATATATTCTGGGAATTTGAAAATCTCGAAAATGCAATAGATATATTACGTAAATTTTGAAAATTTCAAAGTTTCAGAAAATTAATTTATCTTTCAGAAAAATTACGAAAAATTGTTATATCATATTGATAGCATTAGGTAACAATAGGAAACGCTTAGATTTTAAAAAACTTTTGGAGGTTTCGATATTTTACAGAAGTTTAAAAACTTTGAAAATTACGTTGAAAAACTATGCGAAATCAGCTAAAAAGTGATACTTTTTGAGGTATATTTTGAAATTTTCAGAGTCTCAGAAAATTAATTCATCCTTAGGATAAATTAATGAAAATAGGTGAAACATGTTGAAACCACTTGGTATGAATAGAAAACACTTAGATATTAAAAAAATTTTAGGGTCTTCAATATTTTCTGGGAGTTTGAAAATCTCGAAAATGCAATAGATATATTACGTAAATTTTGAAAATTTCAAAGTTTCAGAAAATTAATTTATCTTTCAGATAAATTAATAAAAATTGTTATATCATGTTGATAACATTAGGTAACAATAGGAAACGGTTAGATTTTAAAAAAATTTGGAGGTTTCGATACTTTACAGAAGTTTAAAAACTTTGAAAATTAAGTTGAAAAACTATGCGAAATCAGCTAAAAAGTGATACTTTTTGAGGTATATTTTGAAATTTTCAGAGTCTCAGAAAATTAATTCATCCTTAGGATAAATTAAAGAAAATAGGTGAAACATGTTGAAACCACTTGGTATGAATAGAAAACACTTAGATATTAAAAAAATTTTAGAGTCTTCAATATTTTCTGGGAGTTTGAAAATCTCGAAAATGCAATAGATTTATTACGTAAATTTTGAAAATTTGAAAGTTTCAGAAAATTAATTTATCTTTCAGATAAATTAATAAAAATTGTTATATCATGTTGATAACATTAGGTAACAATAGGAAACGCTTAGATTTTTAAAAAATTTTGGATGTTTCGATACTTTACAGAATTTTAAAAACTTTGAAAATTACGTTCAAAAACTATGCGAAATCAGCTTAAAAGGGATACTTTTTGAGGTATATTTTGAAATTTTCAGAGTCTCAGAAAATTAATTCATCCTTAGGATAAATAAATGAAAATAGGTGAAACATGTTGAAACCACTTGGTATGAATAGAAAACACTTAGATATTAAAAAAGTTTTAGGTTCTTCAATATTTTCTGGGAGTTTGAAAACCTCGAAAATGCAAGAGATTTATTACGTAAATTTTGAAAATTTCAAAGTTTCAGAAAATTAATTTATCTTTCAGCTAATTTAATAAAAATTGTTACATCATGTTGATAACATTAGGTAACAATAGGAAACGCTTAGATTTTAAAAAAATTTTAGAAGTTTCGATACTTTACAGAAGTTTAAAAACTTTGAAAATTAAGTTGAAAAACTATGCGAAATCAGCTAAAAAGTGATACTTTTTGAGGTATATTTTGAAATTTTCAGAGTCTCAGAAAATTAATTCATCCTTAGGATAAATTAAAGAAAATAGGTGAAACATGTTGAAACCACTTGGTATGAATAGAAAACACTTAGATATTAAAAAAATTTTAGAGTCTTCAATATTTTCTGGGAGTTTGAAAATCTCGAAAATGCAATAGATTTATTACGTAAATTTTGAAAATTTGAAAGTTTCAGAAAATTAATTTATCTTTCAGATAAATTAATAAAAATTGTTATATCATGGTGATAACATTAGGTAACAATAGGAAACGCTTAGATTTTTAAAAAATTTTGGATGTTTCGATACTTTACAGAATTTTAAAAACTTTGAAAATTACGTTCAAAAACTATGCGAAATCAGCTTAAAAGGGATACTTTTTGAGGTATATTTTGAAATTTTCAGAGTCTCAGAAAATTAATTCATCCTTAGGATAAATAAATGAAAATAGGTGAAACATGTTGAAACCACTTGGTATGAATAGAAAACACTTAGATATTAAAAAAGTTTTAGGTTCTTCAATATTTTCTGGGAGTTTGAAAACCTCGAAAATGCAAGAGATTTATTACGTAAATTTTGAAAATTTCAAAGTTTCAGAAAATTAATTTATCTTTCAGCTAATTTAATAAAAATTGTTACATCATGTTGATAACATTAGGTAACAATAGAAACGCTTAGATTTTAAAAAATTTTAGAAGTTTCGATACTTTACAGAAGTTTAAAAACTTTGAAAATTACGTTGAAAAACTATGCGAAATCAGCTAAAAAGTGATACTTTTTGAGGTATATTTTGAAATTTTCAGAGTCTCAGAAAATTAATTCATCCTCAGGATAAATTAATGAAAATAGGTGAAACATGTTGAAACCACTTGGTATGAATAGAAAACACTTAGATATTAAAAAATTTTAGGGTCTTCAATATTTTCTGGGAGTTTGAAAATCTCGAAAATGCAATAGATATATTACGTAAATTTTGAAAATTTCAAAGTTTCAGAAAATTAATTTATCTTTCAGATAAATTAATAAAAATTGTTATATCATATTGATAGCATTAGGTAACAATAGGAAACGCTTAGATTTTAAAAAAATTTTGGAGGTTTCGATATTTTACAGAAGTTTAAAAACTTTGAAAATTACGTTGAAAAACTATGCGAAATCAGCTAAAAAGTGATACTTTTTGAGGTATATTTTGAAATTTTCAGAGTCTCAGAAAATTAATTCATCCTTAGGATAAATTAATGAAAATAGGTGAAACATGTTGAAACCACTTGGTATGAATAGAAAACACTTAGATATTAAAAAAATTTTAGGTTCTTCAATATTTTCTGGGAGTTTGAAAACCTCGAAAATGCAAGAGATTTATTACGTAAATTTTGAAAATTTCAAAGTTTCAGAAAATTAATTTATCTTTCAGCTAATTTAATAAAAATTGTTACATCATGTTGATAACATTAGGTAACAATAGGAAACGCTTAGATTTTAAAAAAATTTTAGAAGTTTCGATAACTTTACAGAAGTTTAAAAACTTTGAAAATTACGTTGAAAAACTATGCGAAATCAGCTAAAATGTGATACTTTTTGAGGTATATTTTGAAATATTCAGAGTCTCAGAAAATTAATTCATCCTCAGGATAAATTAATGAAAATAGGTGAAACATGTTGAAACCACTTGGTATGAATAGAAAACACTTAGATATTAAAAAAATTTTAGGGTCTTCAATATTTTCTGGGAGTTTGAAAATCTCGAAAATGCAATAGATATATTACGTAAATTTTGAAAATTTCAAAGTTTCAGAAAATTAATTTATCTTTCAGATAAATTAATAAAAATTGTTATATCATATTGATAGCATTAGGTAACAATAGGAAACGCTTTGATTTTTAAAAAATTTTGGAGGTTTCGATATTTTACAGAAGTTTAAAAACTTTGAAAATTACGTTGAAAAACTATGCGAAATCAGCTAAAAGTGATACTTTTTGAGGTATATTTTGAAATTTTCAGAGTCTCAGAAAATTAATTCATCCTTAGAATAAATTAATGAAAATAGGTGAAACATGTTGAAACCACTTGGTATGAATAGAAAACACTTAGATATTAAAAAAATTTTAGGGTCTTCAATATTTTCTGGGAGTTTGAAAATCTCGAAAATGCAATAGATATATTACGTAAATTTTGAAAATTTCAAAGTTTCAGAAAATTAATTTATCTTTCAGATAAATTAATAAAAATTGTTATATCATATTGATAGCATTAGGTAACAATAGGAAACGCTTAGATTTTAAAAAAATTTTGGAGGTTTCGATATTTTACAGAAGTTTAAAAACTTTGAAAATTACGTTGAAAAACTATGCGAAATCAGCTAAAAAGTGATACTTTTTGAGGTATATTTTGAAATTTTTTAGAGTCTCAGAAAATTAATTCATCCTTAGATAAATTAATGAAAATAGGTGAAACATGTTGAAACCACTTGCTATGAATAGAAAACATTTAGATATTAAAAAATTTTAGGGTCTTCAATATTCTCTGGGCGTTTGAAAATCTCGAAAATGCAATAGATTTATGACGTAAATTTTGAAAATTTCAAAGTTTCAGAAAATTAATTTATCTTTCAGATAAATTAATAAAAATTGTTATATCATGTTGATAACATTAGGTAACAATAGGAAACGCTTAGATTTTAAAAAAAATTTGGAGGTTTCGATACTTTACAGAAGTTTAAAACTTTGAAAATTAAGTTGAAAAACTATGCGAAATCAGCTAAAAAAGTGATACTTTTTGAGGTATATTTTGAAATTTTCAGAGTCTCAGAAAATTAATTCATCCTTAGGATAAATTAATGAAAGTAGGTGAAACATGTTGAAACCACTTGGTATGAATAGAAAACACTTAGATATTAAAAAAATTTTAGAGTCTTCAATATTTTCTGGGAGTTTGAAAATCTCGAAAATGCAATAGATTTATTACGTAAATTTTGAAAATTTGAAAGTTTCAGAAAATTAATTTATCTTTCAGATAAATTAATAAAAATTGTTATATCATGTTGATAACATTAGGTAACAATAGGAAACGCTTAGATTTTTAAAAAATTTTGGATGTTACGATACTTTACAGAAGTTTAAAAACTTTGAAAATTACGTTCAAAAACTATGCGAAATCAGCTTAAAAGGGATACTTTTTGAGGTATATTTTGAAATTTTCAGAGTCTCAGAAAATTAATTCATCCTTAGGATAAATAAATGAAAATAGGTGAAACATGTTGAAACCACTTGGTATGAATAGAAAACACTTAGATATTAAAAAAATTTTAGGTTCTTCAATATTTTCTGGGAGTTTGAAAACCTCGAAAATGCAAGAGATTTATTACGTAAATTTTGAAAATTTCAAAGTTTCAGAAAATTAATTTATCTTTCAGCTAATTTAATAAAAATTGTTACATCATGTTGATAACATTAGGTAACAATAGGAAACGCTTAGATTTTAAAAAAATTTTAGAAGTTTCGATATTTTACAGAAGTTTAAAAACTTTGAAAATTACGTTGAAAAACTATGCGAAATCAGCTAAAATGTGATACTTTTTGAGGTATATTTTGAAATATTCAGAGTCTCAGAAAATTAATTCATCCTCAGGATAAATTAATGAAAATAGGTGAAACATGTTGAAACCACTTGCTATGAATAGAAAACACTTAGATATTAAAAAAGTTTTAGGGTCTTCAATATTTTCTGGGAATTTGAAAATCTCGAAAATGCAATAGATATATTACGTAAATTTTGAAAATTTCAAAGTTTCAGAAAATTAATTTATCTTTCAGATAAATTAATAAAAATTGTTATATCATATTGATAGCATTAGGTAACAATAGGAAACGCTTTGATTTTTAAAAAATTTTGGAGGTTTCGATATTTTACAGAAGTTTAAAAACTTTGAAAATTACGTTGAAAAACTATGCGAAATCAGCTAAAAAGTGATACTTTTTGAGGTATATTTTGAAATTTTCAGAGTCTCAGAAAATTAATTCATCCTTAGAATAAATTAATGAAAATAGGTGAAACATGTTGAAACCACTTGCTATGAATAGATAACACTTAGATATTAAAAAAATTTTAGGGTCTTCAATATTTTCTGGGAGTTTGAAAATCTCGAAAATGCAATAGATTTATGACGTAAATTTTGAAAATTTCAAAGTTTCAGAAAATTAATTTATCTTTCAGATAAATTAATAAAAATTGTTATATCATGTTGATAACATTAGGTAACAATAGGAAACGCTTAGATTTTAAAAAAATTTGGAGGTTTCGATACTTTACAGAAGTTTAAAAACTTTGAAAATTAAGTTGAAAAACTATGCGAAATCAGCTAAAAAGTGATACTTTTTGAGGTATATTTTGAAATATTCAGAGTCTCAGAAAATTAATTCATCCTCAGGATAAATTAATGAAAATAGGTGAAACATGTTGAAACCACTTGCTATGAATAGATAACACTTAGATATTAAAAAAATTTTAGGGTCTTCAATATTTTCTGGGAGTTTGAAAATCTCGAAAATGCAATAGATTTATTACGTAAATTTTAAAAATTTCAAAGTTTCAGAAAATTAATTTATCTTTCAGATAAATTAATAAAAATTGTTATATCATATTGATAGCATTAGGTAACAATAGGAAACGCTTAGATTTTAAAAAATTTTGGAGGTTTCGATATTTTACAGAAGTTTAAAAACTTTGAAAATTACGTTGAAAAACTATGCGAAATCAGCTAAAAAGTGATACTTTTTGAGGTATATTTTGAAATATTCAGAGTCTCAGAAAATTAATTCATCCTTAGGATGAATTAATTAAAATAGGTGAAACATGTTGAAACCACTTGGTATGAATAGAAAACACTTAGATATTAAAACAATTTTAGGGTCTTCAATATTTTCTGGGAGTTTGAAAATCTCGAAAATGCAATAGATTTATTACGTAAATTTTGATAATTTCAAACTTTCAGAAAATTAATTTATCTTTCAGATAAATTAATAAAAATTGTTATATCATGTTGATAACATTAGGTAACAATAGGAAACGCTTAGATTTTAAAAAGTTTTGGAGGTTTCGATACTTTACAGAAGTTTAAAAACTTTGAAAATTACCTTCAAAAACTATGCGAAATCAGCTAAAAAGTGATACTTTTTGAGGTATATTTTGAAATTTTCAGAGTCTCAGAAAATTAATTCATCCTTAGGATAAATTAATGAAAATAGGTGAAACATGTTGAAACCACTTGCTATGAATAGAAAACAATTAGATATTAAAAAATTTTAGGGTCTTCAATATTTTCTGGGAGTTTGAAAATCTCGAAAATGCAATAGATATATTACGTAAATTTTGAAAATTTCAAAGTTTCAGAAAATTAATTTATCTTTCAGATAAATTAATAAAAGTTGTTATATCATGTTGATAACATTAGGTAACAATAGGAAACGCTTAGATTTTAAAACACTTTTGCAGGTTTCGATACTTTACAGAAGTTTTTATCTTTGAAAATTACGTTGAAAAACTATGCGAAATCAGCTAAAAAGTGATACATTTTGAGGTATATTTTGAAATTTTCAGAGTCTCAGAAAATTAATTCATCCTTAGGATGAATTAATTAAAATAGGTGAAACATGTTGAAACCACTTGGTATGAATAGAAAACACTTAGATATTAAAAAAATTTTAGGGTCTTCAATATTTTCTGGGAGTTTGAAAATCTCGAAAATGCAATAGATTTATTACGTAAATTTTGAAAATTTCAAAGTTTCAGAAAATTAATTTATCTTTCAGATAAATTAATAAAAATTGTTATATCATGTTGATAACATTAGGTAACAATAGGAAACGCTTAGGTTTTAAGAAAATTTTGAAGGTTTCGATACTTTACAGAAGTTTAAAAACTTTGAAAATTACGTTGAAAAAATATGCGATATCAGCTAAAAAGTGATACATTTTGAGGTATGTTTTGAAATATTCAGAGTCTCAGAAAATGAATTCATCCTTAGGATGAATTAATTAAAATAGTTGAAACATGTTGAAACCACTTGGTATGAATAGAAAACACTTAGATATTAAAAAAATTTTAGGTTCTTCAATATTTTCTGGGAGTTTGAATATCTCGAAAATGCAATAGATTTATTACGTAAATTCTGAAAATTTCAAACTTTCAGAAAATTAATTTATCTTTCAGATAAATTAATAAAAATTGTTATATCATGTTGATAACATTAGGTAACAATAGGAAACGCTTAGGTTTTAAGAAAATTTTGAAGGTTTCGATACTTTACAGAAGTTTAAATACTTTGAAAATTACGTTGAAAAACTATGCGAAATCAGCTAAAAAGCGATACTCTTTGAGGTATATTTTGAAATATTCAGAGTCTCAGAAAATTAATTCATCCTTAGGATAAATTAATGAAAATAGGTGAAACATGTTGAAACCACTTGGTATGAATAGAAAACACTTAGATATTAAAAAAATTTTAGGGTCTTCAATATTTTCTGGGAGTTTGAAAATCTCGAAAATACAATAGATTTATTACGTAAATTTTGAAAATTTCAAACTTTCAGAAAATTAATTTATCTTTCAGATAAATTAATAAAAATTATTATATCATGTTGATAACATTAGGTAACAATAGGAAACGCTTAGATTTTAAAAAAATTTTGGAGGTTTCGATACTTTACAGAAGATTAAAAAATTGAAATTTACGTTGAAAAACTATGCGAAATCAGCTAAAAAGTGATACTTTTTGAGGTATATTTTGAAATTTTCCGAGTCTTAGAAAATTAATTCATCCTTAGGATAAATTAATGAAAATAGGTGAAACATGTTGAAACCACTTGCTATGAATAGAAAACACTTAGATATTTAAAAAAATTTTAGGGTCTTCAATATTTTCTGGGAGTTTGAAAATCTCGAAAATGCAATAGATTTATTACGTAAATTTTGAAAATTTCAAAGTTTCAGAAAATTAATTTATCTTTCAGGTAAATTAATGAAAATTGTTATACCATGTTGATAACATTAGGTAACAATAGGAAACGCTTAGGTTTTATGAAAATTTTGAAGGTTTCGATACTTTACAGAAGTTTAAAAACTTTGAAAATTACGTTGAAAAACTATGCGAAATCAGCTAAAAAGCGATACTTTTTGAGGTATATTTTGAAATTTTCAGAGTCTCATGAAATTAATTCATCCTTAGGATAAATTAATGAAAATAGGTGAAACATGTTGAAACCACTTGGTATGAATAGAAAACACTTAGATATTAAAAAAATTTTAGGGTCTTCAATATTTTCTGGGAGTTTGAAAATCTCGAAAATGCAATAGATTTATTACGTAAATTTTGAAAATTTCAAAGTTTCAGAAAATTAATTTATCTTTCAGATAAATTAATAAAAATTGTTATATCATATTGATAACATTAGGTAACAATAGGTAACGCTTAGATTTTTAAAAAATTTTGGAGGTTTCGATACTTTACAGAAGTTTAAAAACATTGAAAATTACGTTGAAAAAATATGCGAAATCAGCTAAAAAGTGATACTTTTTGAGGTATATTTTGAAATTTTCAGAGTCTCAGAAAATTAATTCATCCTTAGGATAAATTAATGAAAATAGGTGAAACATGTTGAAACCACTTGGTATGACTAGAAAACACTTAGATTTTAAAATAATTTTAGGGTCTTCAATATTTTCTGGGAGTTTGAATATCTCGAAAATGCAATAGATTTATTACGTAAATTTTGAAAAATTCAAACTTTCAGAAAATTAATTTATCTTTCAGATAAATTAATAAAAATTATTATATCATTTTGATAAGATTAGGTAACAATAGGAAACGCTTAGATTTTTAAAAATTTTTTGAGTTTTCGATACTTTACAGAGGTTTAAAAACTTTGAAAAATACGTTGAAAAACTATGCGAACTCTGCTAAAAAGTGATACTTTTTGAGGTATATTTTGAAATTTTCAGAGTCTCAGAAGATTGATTCATCCTTAGGATAAATTAATGAAAATAGGTGAAACATGTTGAAACCACTTGGTATGACTAGAAAACACTTAGATCATAAAAAAAATTTTAGGGTCTTCAATATTTTCTGGGAGTTTGAATATCTCGAAAATGCAATAGATTTATTACGTAAATTTTGAAAATTTCAACTTTCAGAAAATTAATTTATCTTTCAGATAAATTAATAAAAAGTATTATATCATGTTGATAACATTAGGTAACAATAGGAAACGCTTAGATTTTAAAAAAATTTTGGAGTTTTCGATACCTTTCAGAAGTTTAGAAACTTTGAAAAATACGTTGAAAAACTATGCGAAATCAGCTAAAAAGTGATACTTTTTGAGGTATATTTTGAAATTTTCAGAGTCTCAGAAATTTAATTCGTCCTAAGGATAAATTAATGAAAATAGTTGAAACATGTTGAAACCACTTGGTGTGATTAAAAAACACTTAGATTTTAAAAAAATTTTAGGGTCTTCAATATTTTCTGGGAGTTTGAAAATCTCGAAAATGCAATAGATTTATTACGTAAATTTTGAAAATTTCAAACTTTTCAGAAAATTAATTTATCTTTCAGATAAATTAATAAAAATTATTATATCATGTTGATAACATTAGGTAACAATAGGAAAAGCTTAGATTTTGAAAAAATCTTGGAGTTTTCGATACTTTACAGAAGTTTAAATCGTTGAAAAATACGTTGAAAAACTATGCGAAATCTGCTAAAAAGTTATACTTTTTGAGGTATATTTTGAAATTTTCAGAATCTCAGAAAATTAATTCATCCTTAGGATAAATTAATGAAAATAGCTGAAACATGTTGAAACCACTTGGTATGACTAGAAAACACTTAGATTTTTAAAAAATTTTAGGGTCCTCAATATTTTCTGGGAGTTTGAATATCTCGAAAATGCAATAGATTTATTACGTAAATTTTGAAATTTTCAAACTTTCCAGAAAATTAATTTATCTTTCAGACAAATTAATAAAAATTATTATATCATGTTGATAACATTAGGTAACAATAGGGAACGCTTAGATTTTAAAAAAATTTTGGAGTTTTCGATACATTACAGAAGTATAAATCTTTGAAAAATACGTTGAAAAACTATGCGAAATCAGCTAAAAATGATACTTTTTTAGGTATATTTTGAAATATTCAGAGTCTCAGAAAATTAATTCATCCTTAGGATAGATTAATGAAAATAGGTGAAACATGTTGAAACCACTTGGTATGACTAGAAAACACTTAGATTTTTAAAAAATTTTAGGGTCTTCAATATTTTCTGGGAGTTTGAATATCTCGAAAATGCAATAGATTTATTACGTAAATTTTGAAAATTTCAAACTTTCAGAAAATTAATTTATCTTTCAGATAAATTAATAAAAATTATTATATCATGTTGATAACATTACGTAACAATAGGAAACGCTTAGATTTTAAAAAAATTTTGGAGTTTTCGATACTTTACAGAAGTTTAAAAACTTTGAAAATACGTTGAAAAACTATGCGAAATCAGCTAAAAAGTGATACTTTTTGAGGTATATTTTGAAATTTTCAGAGTCTCAGAAAATTAATTCATCGTTAGGATAAATTTAATGAAAATAGGTGAAACATGTTGAAACCACTTGGTATGACTAGAAAACACTAAGATTTTAAAAAAATTTTAGGGTCTTCAATATTTTCTGGGAGTTTGAATATCTCGAAAATGCAATAGATTTATTACGTAAATTTTGAAAATTTCAATCTTTCAGAAAATTAATTTATCTTTCAGATAAATTAATAAAAACTATTATATCATGTTGTTAACATTAAGTGACAATAGGAAACGCTTAGATTTTAAAAAATTTTTGGAGTTTTCGATACCTTACAGAAGTTTAAAAACTTTGAAAAATACGTTGAAAAACTATGCGAAATCAGCTAAAAAGTGATACTTTTTGTGGTATATTTTGAAATTTTCAGAGTCTCAGAAAATTAATTCATCCTTAGGATAAATTAATGAAACTAGGTGAAACATGTTGAAACCACTTGGTATGACTAGAAAAAATATTAGGGTCTTCAATATTTTAGGAAAAAATTAGAAAAAAATTAGGAAAAAATTTTAGGGTCTTCAATATTTTCTGGGAGTTTGAATATCTCGAAAATGCAATAGATTTATTACGTAAATTTTGAAAATTTCAAACTTTCAGATAATTAATTTATCTTTCAGATAAATTAATAAAAATTATTATATCATGTTGATGTCATTAGGTAACAATTGGAAACGCTTAGATTTTCAAAAGATTTTGGAGTTTTCGATATTTTACAGGAGTTTAAAAACTTTGAAAAATACGTTGAAAAACTATGCGAAATCAGCTAAAAAGTGATACTTTTTGAGGTATATTTTGAAATTTTCAGAGTCTCAGAAAATTAATTCATCCTTAGGATAAATTAATGAAAAGAGGTGAAACATGTTGAAACCACTTGGTATGACTAGAAAACACTGAGATTTTTAAAAAAATTTAGGTTCTTGTATATTTTCTAAGAGTTTGAATATCTCGAAAATGCAATAGATTTATTACGTAAATTTTGAAAATTTCAAACTTTCAGAAAATTAATTTATCTTTCAGATAAATTAATAAAAACTATTATATCATGTTGATAACATTAGGTAACAATAGGAAACGCTTAGATTTTAAAAAATTTTTGGAGTTTTCGATACCTTGCAGAAGTTTAAAAACTTTGAAAAATACGTTGAAAAACTATGCGAAATCAGCTAAAAAGTGATACTTTTTGTGGTATATTTTGAAATTTTCAGAGTCTCAGAAAATTAATTAATCCTTAGGATAAATTAATGAAACTAGGTGAAACATGTTGAAACCACTTGGTATGACTAGAAAAAATTTTAGGGTCTTCAATATTTTAGGAAAAATTAGAAAAAAATTAGGAAAAAATTTTAGGGTCTTCAATATTTTCTGGGAGTTTGAATATCTCGAAAATGCAATAGATTTATTACGTAAATTTTGAAAATTTCAAACTTTCAGAAAATTAATTTATCTTTCAGATAAATTAATAAAAATTATAATATCATGTTGATAACTTTAGGTAACAATAGGAAACGCTTAGATTTTCACTAAATTTTGCAGTTTTCGATACTTTACAGAAGTTGAAAAACTTTGAAAAATACGTTGAAAAACTATGCGAAATCAACTAAAAAGTGATACTTTTTGAGGTATATTTTGAAATTTTCAGAAGTCTCAGAAAATTAATTCATCCTTAGGATAAATTAATGAAAATAGGGGAAACATGTTGAAACCACTTGGTAGGAGTAGAAAACACTTAGATTTTAAAAAAATTTTAGTGTCTTCAATATTTTCTGGGAGTTTGAATATCTCGAAAATGCAATAGATTTATTACGTAAATTTTGAAAATTTCAAACTTTCAGAAAATTAATTTATCTTTCAGATAAATTAATAAAAGTTATGTATCATATTGATAACTTTAGGTAACAATAGGAAACGCTTAGATTTTTACTAAATTTTGAGTTTTCGATACTTTACAGAAGTTGAAAAACTTTGAAAAATACGTTGAAAAACTATGCCAAATCAGCTAAAAAGTGATACTTTTTTAGGTATATTTTGAAATTTTCAGAGTCT
This sequence comes from Ascarosepion bandense, assembly GCA_037127315.1. Classification (NCBI taxonomy): domain Eukaryota; kingdom Metazoa; phylum Mollusca; class Cephalopoda; order Sepiida; family Sepiidae; genus Ascarosepion; species Ascarosepion bandense. The sequence goes on from JBBBDQ010025589.1 coordinate 17,125, forward strand.
CAGAAAATTAATTCATCCTTAGGGTAAATTAATGAAAATAGGTGAAACATGTTGAAACCACTTGGTAGGACTAGAAAACACTTAGATTTTAAAAAATTTTAGTGTCTTCAATATTTAACTGGGAGTTTGAATATCTCGAATATGCAATAGATTTATTACGTAAATTTTGAAAATTTCAAACTTTCAGAAAATTAATTTCTCTTTCAGATAAATTAATAAAAATTTTTATATCATGTTGATAACATTAGGTAAGAATAGGAAACGCTTAGATTTTCAAAAAATTTTGGAGTTTTCGATACTTTACAGAAGTTTAAAGACATTTGAAAAAACGTTGAAAAACTATGCTAAATCAGCTAAAAAGTGATACTTTTTGTGGTATATTTTGAAATTTTCAGAGTCTCAGAAAATTAATTCATCCTTAGGATAAATTGATGAAAATAGGGGAAACATGTTGAAACCACTTGGTATGACTAGAAAACATTTAGATTTTAAAAAAAATCTTAGGGTCTTCAATATTTTCTGGGAGTTTGAATATCTCGAAAATGCCATACGTACATTTTGAAAATTTCAAACTTTCAGAAAATTAATTTATCTTTCAGATAAATTAATAAATTTATTATATGATGTTGATAACATTAGGTAACAATAGGAAACGCTTAGATTTTAAAAAAATTTTGGAATTTTCGATACTTTACAGAAGTTTAAAACTTTGAAAAATACGTTGAAAAACTATGCGAAATCAGCTAAAATGTGATATCTTTTGAGGTATATTTTGAAATTTTCAAATCTCAGAAAATTAATTCATCCTGAGGATAAATTAATGAAAATAGGGGAAACATGTTGAAACCACTTGGTATGACTAGAAAAAATTTTAGGGTCTTCAATATTTTGGAAAAAATTAGAAAAAAATTGGGAAAAAATTTTAGGGTCTTCAATATTTTCTGGGAGTTTGAATATCTCGAAAATGCAATAGATTTATTACGTAAATTTTGAAAATTTCAAACTTTCAGAAAATTAATTTATCTTTCAGATAAATTAATAAAAATTATAATATCATGTTGAAAACATTAGGTAACAATAGGAAACGCTTAGTTTTTAAAAAAATGTTCGAGTTTTCGATACTTTACAGAAGTTTAAAAACTTTGAAAAATACGTTGAAATCAGCTAAAAAGTAATACTTTTTGAGGTATATTTTGAAATTTTCAGAGTCTCAGAAAATTAATTCATCCTTAGGATAAATTAATGAAAATAAGGGAAACATGTTGAAACCATTGGTATGACTAGAAAACACTTAGATTTTCGAAAAAAAATCTTTGGGTCTTCAATATTTTCTGGGAGTTTGAATATCTCGAAAATGCAGTAGATTTATTACGTAAATTTTGAAAATTTCAAACTTTCAGAAAATTAATTTATCTTTCAGATAAATTAATCAAAATTATTATATCATGTTGATAACATTAGGTAACAATATGAAACGCTTAGTTTTTTAAAAATTTTGGAGTTTTCGATACTTTACAGAAGTTTAAAAACTTTGAAATATACGTTGAAAAACTATGCGAAATCAGCTAAAAAGTGATACTTTTTGAGGTATATTTTGAAATTTTCAGAGTCTCAGAAAATTAATTCATCCTTAGGATAAATTAATGAAAATAGGTGAAACATGTTGAAACCACTTGGTATGACTAGAAAACACTTAGACTTTAAAAATATTTTAGGGTCTTCAATATTTTCTGGGAATTTGAATATGTCGTAAATGCAATAGATTTATTACGTAAGTTATGAAATTTCAAACTTTCAGAAAATTAATTTATCTTTCAGATAAATTAATAAAAATTATTATATCATGTTGATAACATTAGGTAACAATAGGTAACGCTTAGATTTTAAAAAATTTTTGGAGTTTTCGATACCTTACGAAGTTTAAAAACTTTGAAAAATACGTTGAAAAACTATGCGAAATCAGCTAGAAAGTGATACTTTTTGAGGTATATTTTGAAATTTTCATAGTCTCAGAAAATTAATTCGTCCTTAGGATAAATTAATGAAAATAGGTGAAACATGTTGAAACCACTAGGTATGACTAGAAAACACTTAGATTTTAATAAAATTTTATGGTCTTCAATATTTTCTGGGAGTTTGAAGATCTCGAAAATGCAATAGATTTATTACGTAAATTTTGAAAATTTCAAACTTTCAGAAAATTAATTTATCTTTCAGATAAATTAATAAAAATTATTGTATCATGTTGATAACATTAGGTAACAATAGGAAAAGCTTAGATTTTAAAAAAATTTTGGAGTTTTCGATACTTTACAGAAGTTTAAAAACTTTGAAAAGTACGTTGAAAAACTATCCGAAATCAGCTAAAAAGTGATACTTTTTGAGGTATATTTTGAAAATTTCAGAGTCTCAGAAAATTTATTAATCCTTAGGATAAATTAATGAAAATAGGTGAAACATGTTGAAACCACTTGGTAGGACTAGAAAACACTTAGATTTTAAAAAAATTTTAGTGTCTTCAATATTTGCTGGGAGTTTGAATATCTCGAATATGCAATAGATTTATTACGTAAATTTTGAAAATTTCAAACTTTCAGAAAATTAATTTCTCTTTCATATAAATTAATAAGAATTTTTATATCATGTTGATAACATTAGGTAAGAATAGGAAACGCTTAGATTTTCAAAAAATTTTGGAGTTTTCGATACTTTACAGAAGTTTAAAAACATTTGAAAAAACGTTGAAAAACTATGCTAAATCAGCTAAAAAGTGATACTTTTTGTGGTATATTTTGAAATTTTCAGAGTCTCAGAAAATTAATTCATCCTTAGGATAAATTGATGAAAATAGGGGAAACATGTTGAAACCACTTGGTATGACTAGAAAACATTTAGATTTTAAAAAAATCTTAGGGTCTTCAATATTTTCTGGGAGTTTGAATATCTCGAAAATGCCATACGTACATTTTGAAAATTTCAAACTTTCAGAAAATTAATTTATCTTTCAGATAAATTAATAAATTTATTATATGATGTTGATAACATTAGGTAACAATAGGAAACGCTTAGATTTTAAAAAAATTTTGGAATTTTCGATACTTTACAGAAGTTTAAAACTTTGAAAAATGCGTTGAAAAACTATGCGAAATCAGCTAAAATGTGATATCTTTTGAGGTATATTTTGAAATTTTCAAATCTCAGAAAATTAATTCATCCTGAGGATAAATTAATGAAAATAGGGGAAACATGTTGAAACCACTTGGTATGACTAGAAAAAATTTTAGGGTCTTCAATATTTTAGGAAAAAATTAGAAAAAAATTAGGAAAAAATTTTAGGGTCTTCAATATTTTCTGGGAGTTTGAATATCTCGAAAATGCAATAGATTTATTACGTAAATTTTGAAAATTTCAAACTTTCAGAAAATTAATTTATCTTTCATATAAATTAATAAAAATTATAATATCATGTTGAAAACATTAGGTAACAATAGGAAACGCTTAGTTTTTAAAAAAATGTTCGAGTTTTCGATACTTTACAGAAGTTTAAAAACTTTGAAAAATACGTTGAAATCAGCTAAAAAGTAATACTTTTTGAGGTATATTTTGAAATTTTCAGAGTCTCAGAAAATTAATTCATCCTTAGGATAAATTAATGAAAATAAGGGAAACATGTTGAAACCATTGGTATGACTAGAAAACACTTAGATTTTCGAAAAAAATCTTTGGGTCTTCAATATTTTCTGGGAGTTTGAATATCTCGAAAATGCAGTAGATTTATTACGTAAATTTTGAAAATTTCAAACTTTCAGAAAATTAATTTATCTTTCAGATAAATTAATCAAAATTATTATATCATGTTGATAACATTAGGTAACAATATGAAACGCTTAGATTTTTAAAAAATTTTGGAGTTTTCGATACTTTACAGAAGTTTAAAAACTTTGAAATATACGTTGAAAAACTATGCGAAATCAGCTAAAAAGTGATACTTTTTGAGGTATATTTTGAAATTTTCAGAGTCTCAGAAAATTAATTCATCCTTAGGATAAATTAATGAAAATAGGTGAAACATGTTGAAAACACTTGGTATGACTAGAATACACTTAGACTTTAAAAAATTTTAGGGTCTTCAATATTTTCTAGGAATTTGAATATGTCGTAAATGCAATAGATTTATTACGTAAGTTATGAAATTTCAAACTTTCAGAAAATTAATTTATCTTTCAGATAAATTAATAAAAATTATTATATCATGTTGATAACATTAGGTAACAATAGGAAACGCTTAGATTTTAAAAAATTTTTGGAGTTTTCGATACCTTACAGAAGTTTAAAAACTTTGAAAAATACGTTGAAAAACTATGCGAAATCAGCTAGAAAGTGATACTTTTTGAGGTATA
>JBBBDQ010025590.1:0-36194 GCA_037127315.1 Ascarosepion bandense
ACTTATCCGATCAGCAATCACTCACACAATCATCACACATTTAAACATCATAACAAAAACGAAAAGCACACTTGAAAAATAACGAAAGTCGCCACGCATCCACCGGAGAACAACATTGCTGGGGGGGGGGGGGGGGGGGGGGAAGGGTTAAACTAAAATGAAAAAATAGGGACAAAAAAGAAAAGGGGGCCAATGAGCAATCATAACCCAGCTAAGTTGGCCAATGAAGCAAAAAACAGAAAATCAAACTTTCCCTACACTAACCCAACAGGGACGGGGTGCACATGTTCTGCCCAGCACACCCAATATCCTGATGCCTAACCAGCATCAAACAACCACTCCAGGTCAGCACCTTTCACTCGACAGAATCGCGCAAGACTCACCCACCTTTTGGTTAAATTCAGATGTGAGTGAGTCGTTTCTTTCTCGTCCTGATCTTGACTTCAAGCTGATGCTTAAAGAACAAGACTGCTGGGAAGAGGGGAACTTCCCATCACCATAGAATTCCTTCTGTCGCGTCGTCCAAATCACGACTCGCATAACACCTACAAAAGAGCACAGTGCTCAGGCCCTAATAACGGAGGTATGACATTGCTACAAACAGAACTAGCCTCAAGGACAAAGAACTTTCCACGCAGCATACGAACCATGAGATCTTCAAGAAACTTACACAACGGCAAATAACACTGCAGGGGGATGAGCAACATCGACGGTTTCCGTCGTCAGCCCACAACGCATGCAGGTTGATTTTCGTGAGCAGTTTCGGCCGTGGCCGAAGCCTCTTGCCCACCCAGAGAGCTCTTCGTATCATCAGCCAGGTGAGCGATGCCTCATCGTTAGTGAGACATTTCAAACTATATGCCCAAGGCCATATGGAGCGAGCTCTCCTGCTTCGGTAAGCTCGAGCTCGCCAATCAGTTCATCTTGAACGGCCCCCCTAACTAAACCCGATATAACGCCCCAAGAGACAACGATTGGGCGTTGGAGAGGCCATCCGTAGCCCGCAAGAGAAACTGGAGAGCCAAACGATATTCTTTATAGAAGGAGCACTCGCCACGAGGAGTACGGCCGGCCTCCTCCTCTGACAAATGCACACTCTTCTCAGATGGAAAGCTTATGACGTCCTTGAACGAGGGCGCCGTTCTCATCCTCCAGCATACACATTCGATCCAGGAATCTAACAGCAAGCAAAGGACGAATCTCGTCGCTAGGCATGCCTGCAGACTGCCCTCAGATGGATGCAGGCAACAGATCTCGCGACGTACCTTGGGAGACTTGCCTTCTCCCACAAAGGAAGGAGAACAAGAGCTGAATTAAACCCAATGAATGGGCACAGATAGGTGCTAGTACTGAGAGTCGGTAAAGGAGAATCGGGTAGACGCGGTAGCTACGCTACCCGCCCTCCCCTACGAGAGCTTCCTCCGAGTCCACAGACGAACTGCGCCTCGGCCTCTCTCGAACTCCGACCAATTCATTTCAACTGGAGATCAGGACCGAAAAAGACGCCGAGAATCTTGATCGGCTCGTCCGTCCAGAGGAAAGTATCCGGGAAGAGAAACCCTTCCACGCACCCAATCGCAAGCCAACAGACTTATCGCGATTGATCTTGGCCCTTGTCACCGTTTCATAACATCTGATTTCTTTGCCGACTTCGTCAATCTCGGCTTTGCTCGACACAAAAACCGAAACGTCGTCAGCATAGGCGGAGTACCCGGTTGAGGTGGTAGCACCAGGTACGGAAATCTCCGCGAAGGACCGGATTCGCCTTTAACTTGCGAAGGAATGGCTCCAACGCAAGAACGTACAGCAAAGGCGAAAGTGAGAACAACCTTGATGAATGGAGCGGGGATAAAGTGAAGGGCTTCGATCTTACCCCTATCTACCCACCAGCGCACTGGGGGACTCACAAGCAGCAGTCGGCTCCAGGAGCGAAAGTACGCCCGAAACCGGCGGCGGAAAGGACAGACTCCAAGAAACGATGGTCAACCTTATCGAATGCCTTGGACTGATCCAAATTGATCGTGCGGCTTCGGTGTCGGTTTTCTCGATGATCAGGCGTGCACCAAATGAAGGTTGTCCTGAATAGTCCTGCCCTTCACAGCACAAGTCTGCTCGGGGCCAATCAGACTAGAGAGGACAGTCTGCAAACGGTTGCCAAGATCTTGGCAAAAATCTTTAAGTTTATTTAACATCGTTAGCGTCGATAATTATCTATGCCACCCCCACCGCTCTTGCTCTTGCGAAGCAACTTGATTACACCCCGCAGGAAGGATTAGTATAGACCTCCAAGTCATCCAGTTGTTATAAACAAGAGCCAGCAGAGGAACAAGAACGGACGACTGCCTCAAGTACAGTTCGTAGCACCATCCAAACCTGGAGTTTTGTCCCGCCAACCAATTTCAGCGCATCCCAGATTTCCGACTCCGTTATGGGCCCCTCGCACCTAGCCGCCCAGGCCGCCGAGAGGCGGGGAACAACAAATAGGCGTTTAACCGAGCAGAGCTAGACCGGGCTCCCGCAGTGAAAAGATCCTGGAAGTAATCCTGAAAAGCCCACATATACCCACGTCTGTAGTCACGGAAGCACTCATCCGGCAATGTGATGTCCTTGATATGCCGATTGGCTGCTTGCCTAGCTTCCTCTGCACGCAATTCTGCGGCCATATTCGTTGCCTCGAATATTCTTTTAATCCTAGCCCCAATTCACCAGAGCTTGATCCTTCTTGACAGCTACAGGCACAGCTCGGCCTAGCCAAGGCTACGTCCCCACCACATGGATTTAAACTGCCTGATCAACTTTTTCTCTAACGTCGATTGCGCCGCCAAATTGGCTAAGTTGAGCCGACGGCTATAGTCGGCAGCAAACGACCTAATTTTGGATTTAAGTGCATCCCACCACTTATTCCCAACCACAGCCCCTGTCAGTTCCCGCTTTAGTGTTAGTAAAGCTGGTGCTGGAAATCTTGCTATCAAATAATGACGCGTTCAATTTCCAGTAGCCAGCCAACTTAACCTTTAGGCTTATCTAAGTTTACACGAACCCGGACGAGCCTATGATCCGTGCAACTACGGGAACAAACTTGGACAACCTAAGAGCCCCACGTCGACTCTCCCAACTAGGACTCGGTCGAGGTAGCTTGCGCGTACCTTCGAATCCGAGCTGCCCCTATTAGTCCAAGTCCACACCTGGCCTCCGGGGGTGTTCATTTCGGTATTTTATCAGACAAGATCATTCCTGTCGATAAATTCCCGAAATGGTTTCACATCCCGGTTGTTAAGGGCACTCGATCTTTCTCCCATATGATCCTTCTCAGGGTCAAGGACGGTATCTCCAATCCCCCGCTAAAATTACCCGCCTCGATGTTCCAAAGAACGACTCGAGTTGCCGAAACAAAGCAGGACGCTCCGCATGGACATTGGGCGCATAAATCCCCAATGAGGCGAAAAGACTTCTCTTTTATGGTAATATCCAGCACACAAATCCCGCTCGCTGGATCCGCGAAGACAAGCGTACACGCCGCACCCAAAGACTTGCCTACCTGGAAGCCAGGAAACACCTCTAGACCGACCATCAAAACATGCTGAATAGAGATCGTAATCCCTAGACAGTATGCTCTCATAGTCGCCAGCAAAAACCGTCTCCTGCAAACAACAAACATCCACCCCGTGAGGCGCTGGAGATCATGAAGGAGTCTCACCCTCCGAGACTCAGACCCCGCCCCCGGGCATTCATACTTGCTAACCAGAGAGCCAAGGCCAGTCCGATTAGGTTGAGGAATGTTCCAACATGTCTGGTGACAGGACACCGACAGCCCGTCCCATTGGCTGAGACCCATTTTCACTTTTGATAGTGCCATCATAGGACAGTCGCCAATGTCCAGGGAAATGCTAGTTTCAACGCTCCGTAAAGGGAGGGGTGAATATAAACCGGGGTCCTCCCAGAACAAAACTGTCACAAATTTGCATTGTCCTCATCATGGTCAATAGGAGGGTTCGTAGCAAACGAATCATTCGCCTCCCCCAACATAACTATATTTGTCTAGTACTACACAGACTGCACGACCGTCAAGATCCTCTTGGCGTTTGGGAAATTGCGCGGATCTTCGACATCTTTGTCGTGTACTTTTTTAAATGAAATTAAAGTTTTTAAGCGCTTTGAATGGCTCAGCGCCTTTTGAGCTGTTTCTGCAGAAACTCGGCAAACTTCTTCACCGAGATTGAAAGGAGGTTTCATTTTCTTTCTTTTTTCCTCACCAGACGCTACTTCAGGGCTTCTTTGTCTTTTAGACTTGTGAGGAGAGAGAGAAGGATTAGGTGTTGGGGTGGGAGTGGGTGAGACATCGGGAGAAGCAGGAGTGGAAGGGATACGAGAAGAGACTGGGGAATGCTTTTTGCAGGTGGTCATTTTCGACGGGGAAGTGGTCAGAGACTTTGTCATGGGAGGGGGGGCATGGTTTTTTTCCGGGAGGGAGAAGACGGGGCGGAGACGGAAGAGTGGGGAGCTGCTAAATTTGTTGATTTCTTCTTCTCTAGGTCTTTCTTTAATTTTCGCAGCTGGACGATTTTTTCCCAATTCGGTTCCGCTTTTTTTTGAATCTCACTCAAAGGCCTGTCTAAATGCACCGCCGGGACGTCGCCTTTAGAGCTGCCAGAGGGAGTGGGACTGTCGGTGTCATCCCTAGGAGTTTCAGGGGACTGAGGCACCGCTGCTCGGATCTTCCCTTTGCCTCTAGCAACGACATGCCATACTCCCTCATCCTTGTCCTTGACCACACTTGCGGCAGGCTTCGGAATTTGGGAGGATGGGGGCCGAGACCCACCCGGTGTTTGTGAGACACCGGGCCGTGCCACTGCTAGGCCCATTACAGGCGTTGCGGAACTACGGTTGTCAGGCTTAGGGGTATTTTGGTCGACGGCGGCCGGATCACCAGAGGCCTTCTTCTCTGGGCAGGAAGAGGACAGGTGACCAGTCTGCCCGCACTTCCAGCAAGTTGGTTTTCGGCCGGTCACTATGACCGGCATTTTCCGGCCGCAATAATCCAAGCAGTTGGGGATGGAGTCGAAGGCTTCTTTATCGCTCAGTATGTCGAATGTCCATCCCCCGTTCAGGTTGTCAGAAGAGGCTGCGAGTATCTGACCATATTTTTAAAATAAGAGGCCAGGTGTTCGCCGACAACCTGAGGAGGCACCTCATATACTGCTACGTTGGTCCTCCTACGGCCTTCATATTCTGTTCTCAGGATTAGGTCATCAGTTATCAATTCTCTACTTACTGCATCCATGCAATCTTCCGGTGTGGGCAGCAGTACGTCCCAATTGAAAAAGGCTGGTCCTTTTATTATTCTTTGGGGCCTAACCCCTAGGGACACCAGTGATCGGATCACTGTGTCTTTCGTGGAGCGACAAATTTTGCGCGAACGCTTGTCCACCACGAAGACCGACACCATTCTCTTTTCAAACTTTTGTAATTCCTGGGGGTTTTCCAAAAGTCCGTCATCTTTCAAAAGATGGTCGAAACCTTTAGATCTCTCCAGAAACTCCGCTATGTTTATAATGCAACTAGGTGGGGACTTCCAGCAATCGGGCGACACCCCGGCCTCAGCATCTTTGTTTTTGTCTCTGGTACTTTTCGCCTTGTCATTTGCCGTAGACTTTTGGCCATTCTCGGCCACCTTATTCTTGGTCTCATAATTTTGCTTTTTTGAATCCTTTAGAGGGGGATAGGACTCTTCATTTTTGTCAGGCGGGCCCTTCCCGGGCGGGTCGAAAATCAGTTTTTTTCTAGCTGACCGACTTGAGTCGGCCATTTTTATTTTTACTGGCCGTGATCGATATAATTATTATTTTTTCCTCCGTAAATGATAGGGGAATGGAGAGGGGTAGGGAAAAAACGGGAAAAATGTGGGGGGGGGGGAAATAAATATGTTACACAAATTAACCACCTCACAAGAAAATTGCACGAACAACAATAAATAAAATTAGCCTATATCGGCAAAAATTAGAAATAACAAAACGGCTTAGAACAACTTGCTTTTTAACAGTGAAATTCAACTCTTAAAAATATAAGAGCAGAAAATAGGCAAAAAATCCGCCTCTTGAGAGGTTAAAAAAAATAAAAACAAAAATAAACTTTACAAAATACGATAAACTAAATACACAAAGAAATTTAAAGAAAATAAAACAAACAGAAAAACGGAGAGTTGCCTAAACGGCTACTCCCGACAAAGAAAATAGGGGGAGGGGCTAAAATTAAATTTAAGCGGTTTAACTAAACTTTACAAAATAAATGAATTAACGAAAATAAATTTAAACAACGATTAAATTTTACAAATGTACAATTAAATTAAATGTACAAGGAAAACAAATACAAACAAATACAAACAAACAAAAAGAAAACGAAAAGTCTCCTAACGGCGACTTCCGCAAAAGAAAAACTGGGGAGGGGCTGAAAAAAAAGAAAAGTTAAATTGGAAGAAAAATAAAAATCAGCTAATTCTTCAGCTTCTGGTCAAAATAGGGACAGTTAAAAAAAATATAAATATGGCACTTAAGGCCAAACAGATACTGAAAAAAAATAAAAATCAAAATAAACTCAAAACGGCCGACCTAAATAAAAACAAATATGGCCGCCAAAAATACGAAAATAAAAACAAAAAAGCTAGAAGAATAAAAAGAAAAGAACAAAGTAAATAAACGAAAAAGAAAAATAAATAAAAATAAACTTAGCTCAACAAAAAGGTCTTTTTTTGTCAAATAAAAAGTCCAAATGAGTGAATCGGATTTTTTTTTTTAAAACAAAAAGTTCGACGCTTGTCAAAACAAGGTCCGAGAAGTCAGAAAATGACAACAAACGTCAAAAACTTCTCAAGAACTTCATTATTTATTGTACGATATGTACAAATGTGGCACAAGGCCTAATACGGGGATGGGGAAGGCTGGTCATCAATTGTCCTAAATTAACTTAGCTATTCACTTTCGTTGACCCTGACACGCTAACAATAATCCTTTCACCATAATACCACATTCTTACTTACCATTCTTACCACGTCCACCATAATACCTCAGGTTCTCTATGTAGTCCTACTTAACTCCCATATGTACAATGTTCAGTGGAGGGCATGGGCAGAAAATAACAACATTTAAAATTCCCCAATGATTTTATACAATGAAAGTAATATATGTATAAGAAACTAAACAAAATCGTATTAGTAATAAAAGCCCCCCACTACTCTAATATTGTGACAGCAAAATCACTTCCCCGGACGAAACATAATGCGTGGCTTTATAAATATAATACCATATGTCCGATCAGCTATCACTCACACAATCACTCACACATTTAAACATCATAACAAAAACGAAAAGCACACTTGAAAAATAACGAAAGTCGCCACGCATCCACCGGAGAACTAACATTGTTGAACACCTAAAGGGAAGGGAAGGGGGAAGTTAAATCAAAGAAAATAGGGGACAAAAAAGAAAAGGGGGCCAATGAGCAATCATAACCTAGCTAAGTTAACAATGAAGCAAAACAGAAAATCAAACTTTCCTACACTAACCTAACAGGGACGGGGTGCACATGTTCTGCCCAGCACACTAACATCCTGATGCCTAACCAGCATCAAACAACCACTCCAGGTCAGCACCTTTCACTCGACAGAATCGCGGACTCACCCACCTTTGCTAAATTCAGATGGAGTGAGTCGTTTTCCCGTCCTGATCTTGACTTTAAGCTGATGCTTAAAGAACAAGATCAGTTGGGAAGAGGTAAACTTCCCATCACCATAGAATTCTTTCTGTCGCGTCGTCCAAATCACGACTCGCATAACACTCAGGTAAGCAAAAGAGCACATAGTGCTCAGCCCTAGATAACGGAGGTACGACATTGCTACAAACAGAACTAGCCTCAAGGACAAAGAACTTTCCACGCAGCATACGAACCATGAGATCTTCAAGAAACTATTAATAACGGGGCAACAACACTGCAGTGGAAGAAGGCATGATCGACGGTTTCCGTCGTCAGCCCACAACGCACGCAGGTTGATTTCGGAGTTAGGCCCGCTGCATGAAGCCTCTTGCCTACCCAGAGAGCCTTTCGTATCATCAGCCAGGTGAGTGATGCCTCATCGTTAGTGAGACATTTCAACCCAGGCGCCCAAGGCCATATGGAGCGAGCCTCTCCGTTTAGCCCGAGCTCGCCAATCAGTTCATCTTGAACGGCCCCCTCTAACTAAAACCCGATAAGTACGCCCTAAGAGACAACGATTGGGCGTTGGAGAGGCCATCCGTAGCCCGCAAGAGAAACTGGAGAGCCAAACGACATTCTTTATAGAAGGAGCACTCGCCACGAGGAGTACGGCCGGCCTCCTCCTCTGACAAATGCACACTTCTCAGGGATGGAAAGTTTTTTATGGACGTCCTTCTTGAACGAGGGCGCCGTTCTCATCCTCCAGCATACACATTCGATCCAGGAATCTAATGCGAAGCGTGTGTTGACGAATCTCAACGCTAGGCATGCCCAGACCGCCCTCAGATGGATGCAGGCAACAGATCTCGCGACGTACCTTGGGAGACTTGCCTTCTCCCCAAAGGAAGGAGAACAAGAGCTGAATTAAACCCAAACGAATGGCACACGGGACAGGAAGTACCGAGAGTCGGTAAAGGAGAATCGGGTAGATGTGCGAAGCACATACTTCCGCCCTCCCCTTAAGGAGAGCCTCCGAGTCCGTTGACGAACTGCGCCCGGCCTCTCTCTCGAACCTCCGGACCACCCATTTCCACCCAGAGATCAGACCGAAAAAGACGCCGAGAATCTTGATCGGCCCGTCCGTCCAGAGGAAAGAAGGTCCGGGAAACTCTGACGTGCACCCAATCGCAAGCCAACAGACTTATCGCGATTGATCTTGGCCCCTGTCACCGTTTCATAACATCTGATTTCTTTGCTGACTTCGCTGTCAATCTCGGCTTTGCTCGACACAAAAACCGAAACGTCGTCAGCATAGGCGGAGTACCTGGCCGAGGTGGTAGCACCAGGTACGGAGATTCCGCGAAGGACCAGGGATTCGCCTTTAACTTGCGAAGGAATGGCTCCAACGCAAGAACGTACAGCAAAGGCGAAAGTGGACAACCTTGACGAATGGAGCGAGATAAAGTGAAGGGCTTCGATCTTACCCCATTCACTTCCACCAGCGCACCGGGGGACTCATACAGCAGTCGGCTCAGGAGCGAAAGTACGGCCCGAAACCGGCGGCGGAAAGGACAGACTCCAAGAAACGATGGTCAACCCTATCGAATGCCTTGGACTGATCCAAATTGATCAGCGCGGCTTCAGTGTCGGTTTTCTCGATGATCAGGCGTACCAAATGAAGGTTGTCCTGAATGGTCCTGCCCTTCACAGCACAAGTCTGCTCGGGGCCAATCAGACTAGAAGGGACAGCCGGGCGTAACCGACAAGATCTTGTAGCAAAAATCTTTAAGTCAGTATTTAACATCGTTAAAGGCCGATAATTATCTATGCCACCCCCACCGCTCTTGCTCTTGCGAAGCAACTTGATTACACCCCTGGTGAAGCGACGAGGTATAGACCCCTGCTTCATCCAGTTGTTATAAACAAGAGCCAGCAGAGGAACAAGAACGGACGACTGCCTCAAGTACAGTTCGTAGGGAAGACCATCCAAACCTGGAGTTTGTCCCGGCCAACCAATTTCAGCACATCCCAGATTTCCGACTCTGTTATGGGCCCCTCGCACCTAGCCGCTTCAGCCGCCGAGAGGCGGGAAGAGTCAGCCAAATAGGTGTCGAACTGAGCAGAGCTCCAGACCGGGCTCCTGATGAAGAAAGATCCTGGAAGTAATCCCGAAAAGCTCCACATATACCCACGTCTGTAGTCTGGTACGTATCAACAATGTAGTGTCATGATATGCCGATTGGCTGCTTGCCTAGCTTCTCCACTGGTCTGCGGCCATATTCGTTGCCTCAGAAGACATTCTTTTTAACCTAGCCTAACTACCAGAGCTTGATCCTTCTTGATAGCCAAGGAGGCCAGCTCGGCCTAATAAAACGTCACTATTACGGGATTTAACTGCCCGATCAACTTTTTCTCTAACGTCGATTGCGCCGCTAAATTAGCTAAGTTGAGCCGGCAGCTGTAGTCAGCAGCAAGTGACCTAATTTTGGATTCCAAGTGTATCCCACCACTTATTCCCAACCACAGCCCCCGTCAGTTCCCGCTTTAGTGTTAGTAAAAGCTGGTGCTGCAAATCTTGGCTATCAAATAATGACGCGTTCAATTTCCAGTAGCTTAGCCAACTTAACCTTAGGCTTATCTAAGTTTACACACGAACGGACGACCTATAGTCACAGTGTCACATTCTGGAATGAAACTTGGACAACCTAAGAGCCTAAATAAACTCTCTAACTAGGACTCGGTCGAGGTAGCGCGTTACCTTCGAATCCGAGCTGCCCCTATTGGTCCAAATTCTTTCCTCCCGGGGGTGTTCATTTCGGTATTTATCGACAAGATCATTCCTGTCGATAAATTCCCGAAATGGTTTCACATCCAGTTGTTAGTACCCGATCTTTCTCCTATACACGATCCTTCTCAGGGTCAAGGACGGCATTCCAATCCCCCGCAAATTACCCGCCTCGATGTTCCAAAGAACGACTCGAGCTGCCGAAACAAAGCAGGACGCTCCGCATGGATGTGTTGGGCGCATAAACCCCAATGAGGCGAAAAGACTTCTCCTTTATGGTAATATCCAGCACACAAATCCTGCCCGCTGGATCGCGAAGACAAGCGTACACGCCGCACCCAAAGACTTGCTCACTAGCCGGAAACACCTCTGAACCGACCATCAAAACATGCTGAATAGAGATCATAATCCCTAGACAGTATGCCCTCATAGTCGCCAGCAAAAAACCGGGTCTCCTGCAAACAACAAACATCCACCCCGAGGCGCTGGAGATCATGAAGGAGTCTCACCCTCCGAGACTCAGACCTCAGCCCCCGGGCATTCATACTTGCTAACCAGAGAGCCATTATCAGTCCGATTAGGGTTGAGGAACTGTTCCGAACATGTCCGGTGACAGGACACCGACAGCCCGTCCCATTGAGCCGAGACCCATTTCACTTTTGATAGTGCCATCATAGGACAGGCCGCCAATGTCCAGGGGAAACGTTAGTTTCAACGCTCTGTAAAGGGAGGGGTGAACATAAACCGGGGTCCTCCCAGAACAAAACTGCTGCAAATTTGCATTGTCCTCATCATGGAAATAAGAAAGGGGAGGGTTCGTAGCAAACGAATCATTCGCCTCCCTAACATAGTCCATATTTGTCTAGTACCAGCGCCAGACCGCACGACCGTCAAGATCCTCTTGGCGTTTGGGAAATTGCGCGGATCTTCGACATCTTTGTCGTGTACTTTTTTAAATGAAATTAAAGTTTTTAAGCGCTTTGAATGGCTCAGCGCCTTTTGAGCTGTTTCTGCAGAAACTCGGCAAACTTCTTCACCGAGATTGAGAAAGGAGGTTTCATTTTTTCTTTCTTTTTTCTCCGCAGACGCTACTTCAGGGCTTCTTTGTCTTTTAGACTTGTGAGGAGAGAGAAAGGATTAGGTGTTGGGGTGGGAGTGGGTGAGACATCGGGAGAAGCAGGAGTGGAAGGGATACGAGAAGAGACTGGGGAATGCTTTTTGCAATTGGTCATTTTCGACGGGGAAGTGGTCAGAGACTTTGTCATGGGAGGGGGGCATGGTTTTTTCCGGGAGGAGAAGACGGGGCGGAGACGGAAGAGTGGGGAGCTGCTAAATTTGTTGATTTCTTCTTCTCTAGGTCTTTCTTTAATTTTCGCAGCTGGACGATTTTTTCCCAATTCGGTTCCGCTTTTTTGAATCTCACTCAAAGGCCTCTAAATGCACCGCCGGGACGTCGCCTTTAGAGCTGCCAGAGGAGTGGGACTGTCGGTGTCATCCCTAGGAGTTTCAGGGGACTGAGGCACCGCTGCTCGGATCTTCCCTTTGCCTCTAGCAACGACATGCCATACTCCCTCATCCTTGTCCTTGACCACACTTGCGGCAGGCTTCGGAACTTGGGAGGATGGGGGCCGAGACCCACCCGGTGTTTGAGACACCGGGCCGTGCCACTGCTAGGCCCATTACAGGCGTTGCGGAACTACGGTTGTCAGGCTTAGGGGAGTATTTTGGTCGACGGCGGCCGGATCACCAGAGGCCTTCTTCTCTGGGCAGGAAGAGGACAGGTGACCAGTCTGCCCGCACTTCCAGCAAGTTGGTTTTCGGCCGGTCACTATGACCGGCATTTTCCGGCCGCAATAATCCAAGCAGTTGGGGATGGAGTCGAAGGCTTCTTTATCGCTCAGTATGTCGAATGTCCATCCCCCGTTCAGGTTGTCAGAAGAGGCTGGAGGTATCTGACCATATTTTTAAAATAAGAGGCCAATTTCGCCGACAACCTGAGGAGGCACCTCATATACTGCTACGTTGGTCTCCTACGGCCTTCATATTCTGTTCTCAGGATTAGGTCATCAGTTATCAATTCTCTACTTACTGCATCCATGCAATCTTCCGGTGTGGGCAGCAGTACGTCCCAATTGAAAAAGGCTGGTCCTTTTATTATTCTTTGGGGCCTAACCCCTAGGGACACCAGTGATCGGATCACTGTGTCTTTCGTGGAGCGACAAATTTTGCGCGAACGCTTGTCCACCACGAAGACCGACACCATTCTCTTTTCAAACTTTTGTAATTCCTGGGGGTTTTCCAAAAGTCCGTCATCTTTCAAAAGATGGTCGAAACCTTTAGATCTCTCCAGAAACTCCGCTATGTTTATAATGCAACTAGGTGGGGACTTCCAGCAATCGGGCGACACCCCGGCCTCAGCATCTTTGTTTTTGTCTCTGGTACTTTTCGCCTTGTCATTTGCCGTAGACTTTTGGCCATTCTCGGCCACCTTATTCTTGGTCTCATAATTTTGCTTTTTGAATCCTTTAGAGGATAGGACTCTTCATTTTTGTCAGGCGGGCCCTTCCCGGGCGGGTCGAAAATCAGTTTTTTCTAGCTGACCGACTTGAGTCGGCCATTTTTATTTTTACTGGCCGTGATGTGCTAATTATTATTTTTTCCTCCGTAAATGATAGGGGAATGGAGAGGGGTAGGGGAAAAAAACGGGAAAAATGTGGGGGGGGGGAAATAAATATGTTACACAAATTAACCACCTCACAAGAAAATTGCACGAACAACAATAAATAAAATTAGCCTATATCGGCAAAAATTAGAAATAACAAAACGGCTTGAAACAACTTGCTTTTAACAGTGAAATTCAACTCTTAAAAATATAAGAGCAGAAAATAGGCAAAAAATCCGCCTCTTGAGAGGTTAAAAAAAATAAAAACAAAAATAAACTTTACAAAATACGATAAACTAAATACACAAAGAAAAAAGAAATTTAAAGAAAATAAAACAAACAGAAAAACGGAGAGTTGCCTAAACGGCTACTCCCGACAAAGAAAATAGGGGGAGGGGCTAAAATTAAATTTAAGCGGTTTAACTAAACTTTACAAAATAAATGAATTAACGAAAATAAATTTAAACAACTCGATTAAATTTACAAATGTACAATTAAATTAAATGTACAAGGAAAACAAATACAAACAAATACAAACAAACAAAAAGAAAACGAAAAGTCTGCTAACGACTTCCGCAAAAGAAAAACTGGGGAGGGCTGAAAAAAAAAGAAAAGTTAAATTGGAAGAAAAATAAAAAATCAGCTAATTCTTCAGCTTCTGGTCAAAATAGGGACAGTTAAAAAAAATATAAATATGGCACTTAAGGCCAAACAGATACTGAAAAAATAAAAATCAAAATAAACTCAAAACGGCCGACCTAAATAAAAACAAATATGGCCGCCAAAAATACGAAAATAAAAACAAAAAAGCTAGAAGAATAAAAAGAAAAGAACAAAGTAAATAAACGAAAAAGAAAATAAATAAAAATAAACTTAGCTCAACAAAAAGATCTTTGTCCAAATAAAAAGTCCAAATGGAGAGGAATCCAGTTTTTAAAACAAATTCGACGCTTGTCAAAAAATGCATAATTCAAGAGAAGTCAGAAAATGACAACAAACGTCAAAAAACTTCTCAAGAACTTCATTATTTATTGTACAAGAAGTACAAATGCGGCACAAAAAAAAATAATACGGGGATGGGGAAGGCTGGTCATCAACTGTCCTATATTTAACTTAGCTATTCACTTTCGTTGACCCTGACACGCTAACAATAACCTTTCACCATAAAACCACATTTTTACTTACCATTCTTACCACGTCCACCATAATACCTCAGGTTCTCTATGTAGTCCTACTTAACTCCCATATGTACAATGTTCAGTGGAGGGCATGGGCAGAAATAACAACATTTAAAATTCCCCAATGATTTATACAATGAAAGTAAGATATGTACAAGAAACTAAACAAAATCATATTAGTAATAAAAGCCCCCCACTACTCTAATATTGTGACAGCAAAATCACTTCTCCGGACGAAATATAATGCGTGGCTTTAGAAATATAATAATATCACTTATCCGTTCAGCAATCACTCACACAATCACTCACACATTTAAACATCATAACAAAAACGAAAAACACACTTGAAAAATAACGAAAGACGCCACGCATCCACCGGAGAACTAACATTGTTGAACACCTAAAGTGGGAAGGGATGGGGGATTAAACTAAAGAAAAATAGGGGACAAAAAGAAAAAGGGGCCAATGAGCAATCATAACCTAGCTAAGTTAACATTGAAGCGAACAACAGAAAAATCAAACTTTCCCTACACTAACCTAACTGGGACGGGGTGCACATGTTCTGCCCAGCACACCCAATATCCTGATGCCTAACCGGCATCAAACAACCACTCCAGGTCAGCACCTTTCACTCGACAGAATCGCGCAAGACTCACCCACCTTTTGCCAAATTCAGATGGAGTGAGTCGTTTCCTTTCCGTCCTGATCTTGACTTTAAGCTGATGCTTAAAGAACAAGATCAGTTGGGAAGAGGTAAACTTCTCATCACCATAGAATTCCTTCTGTCGCGTCGTCCAAATCACGATTCGCATAACACCTAGTAAGCAAAAGAGCACATAGTGCTCAGCCCTAGATAACGGAGGTACGACATTGCTACAAACAGAACTAGCCTCAAGGACAAAGAACTTTCCACGCAGCATACGAACCATGAGATCTTCAAGAAACTTACACAACGGGGCAACAACACTGCAGTGGAAGAAGGCATGATCGACGGTTTCCGTCGTCAGCCCACAACGCACGCAGGTTGATTTCGGAGTTAGGCCCGCTGCATGAAGCCTCTTGCCTACCCAGAGAGCCTTTCGTATCATCAGCCAGGTGAGTGATGCCTCATCGTTAGTGAGACATTTCAACCCAGGCGCCCAAGGCCATATGGAGCGAGCCTCCTGCTTCGTAAGCCCGAGCTCGCCAATCAGTTCATCTTGAACGGCCCCCCTAACTAAAACCCGATATAATGCCCTAAGAGACAACGATTGGGCGTTGGAGAGGCCATCCGTAGCCCGCAAGAGAAACTGGAGAGCCAAACGACATTCTTTATAGAAGGAGCACTCCGCCACGAGGAGTACGGCCGGCCTCCTCCTCTGACAAATGCACACTTCTCAGGGATGGAAAGTTTTTATGGACGTCCTCTTGAACGAGGGCGCCGTTCTCATCCTCCAGCATACACATTCGATCCAGGAATCTAATGCGAAGCGTGTGTTGACGAATCTCAACGCTAGGCATGCCCAGACCGCCCTCAGATGGATGCAGGCAACAGATCTCGCGACGTACCTTGGGAGACTTGCCTTCTCCCCAAAGGAAGGAGAACAAGAGCTGAATTAAACCCAAACGAATGGCACACGGGACAGGAAGTACCGAGAGTCGGTAAAGGAGAATCGGGTAGATGTGCGAAGCACATACTTCCGCCCTCCCCTTTAAGGAGAGCCTCCTCCGAGTCCACAGACGAACTGCGCCCTCGGCCTTCTCTCGAACCTCCGACCAATTCATTTCCAACTGGAGATCAGGACCGAAAAAGACGCCGAGAATCTTGATCGGCCCGTCCGTCCAGAGGAAAGGTCCGGGAAGAGAAACTCCCTTCCACGCACCCAATCGCAAGCCAACAGACTTATCGCGATTGATCTTGGCCCCTGTCACCGTTTCATAACATCTGATTTCTTTGCTGACTTCGTCAATCTCGGCTTTGCTCGACACAAAAACCGAAACGTCGTCAGCATAGGCGGAGTACCTGGCCGAGGTGGTAGCACCAGGTACGGAAATTCCGCGAAGGACCGGATTCGCCTTTAACTTGCGAAGGAATGGCTCCAACGCAAGAACGTACAGCAAAGGCGAAAGTGGACAACCTTGACGAATGGAGCGAGATAAAGTGAAGGGCTTCGATCTTACCCCATTCACTTCCACCAGCGCACCGGGGGACTCATACAGCAGTCGGATCCAGGAGCGAAAGTACGGCCCGAAACCGGCGGCGGAAAGGACAGACTCCAAGAAACGATGGTCAACCCTATCGAATGCCTTGGACTGATCCAAATTGATCAGCGCGGCTTCGGTGTCGGTTTTCTCGATGATCAGGCGTACTAAATGAAGGTTGTCCTGAATAGTCCCGCCCTTCACAGCACAAGTCTGCTCGGGGCCAATCAGACTAGAGAGGACAGCCCGTTATAAAACGGCCAAGATCTTGGCAAAAATCTTTAAGTCAGTATTTAACATCGTTAAAGGCCGATAATTATCTATGCCACCCCCACCGCTCTTGCTCTTGCGAAGCAACTTGATTACACCCCTGGTGAAGCGACGAGGTATAGACCCTGCTTCATCCAGTTGTTATAAACAAGAGCCAGCAGAGGAACAAGAACGGACGACTGCCCCCAAGTACAGTTCGTAGGGAAGACCATCCAAACCTGGAGTTTTGTCCCGGCCAACCAATTTCTAAAGTGATCCCCAGATTTCCGACTCTGTTACGGGCCCTCGCACCTAGCCGCTTCAGCCGCCGAGAGGCGGGGAAAGTCAGCCAAATAGGTGTCGAACTGAGCAGAGCTCAGACCGCTCCCTGGTGAAAAGATCCTGGAAGTAATCCCGAAAAGCTCCACATATACCCACGTCTGTAGTCACGGTACGACCATCCGGCAATGTGATGTCCTTGATATGCCGATTGGCTGCTTGCCTAGCTTCCTCTTGCACGCAATTCTGCGGCCATATTCGTTGCCTCAGAAGACATTCTTTTAACCTAGCCCTAACTACCAGAGCTTGATCCTTCTTGATAGCCAAGGAGGCCAGCTCGGCCCTAGCTAAGGCTACGTCCCCACTATTACGATTTAACTGCCCGATCAACTTTTTCTCTAACGTCGATTGCGCCGCTAAATTAGCTAAGTTGAGCCGGACGGCCATAGTCGGCAGCAAACGACCTAATTTTGGATTTAAGTGTATCCCACCACTTATTCCCAACCACAGCCCTCGTCAGTTCCCGCTTTAGTGTTAGTAAAGCTGGTGCTGGAAATCTTGGCTATCAAATAATGACGCGTTCAATTTCCAGTAGCCAGCCAACTTAACCTTAGGCTTATCTAAGTTTACACGAACCCGGACGAGCCTATGATCCGTGTAAACTATGGAATGGAAACTTGGACAACCTAAGAGCCCTACGTCGACTTTCCTAACTAGGACTCGGTCGAGGTAGCTTGCGCGTACCTTCGAATCCGAGCTGCCCCTATTAGTCCAAGTCCACACTACCTCCCAAAAATTATTTCGGTATTTATCGACAAGATCATTCTCCTGTCGATAAATTCCTCGAAATGGTTTCACATCCGGGTTGTTAGTACCCGATCTTTCTCTCATACGATCCTTCTCAGGGTCAAGGACGGCATTCCAACTCTCCGCTAAATTACCCGCCTCGATGTTCCAAAGAACGACTCGAGCTGCCGAAACAAAGCAGGACGCTCCGCATGGACATTGGGCGCATAAACCCCAATGAGGCGAAAAGACTTCTCCTTTATGGTAATATCCAGCACACAAATCCTGCCCGCTGGATCCGCGAAGACAAGCGTACACGCCGCACCCAAAGACTTGCTCACTAGCCAGGAAACACCTCTAGACCGACCATCAAAACATGCTGAATAGAGATCGTAATCCCTAGACAGTATGCCCTCATAGTCGCCAGCAAAAACCGGGTCTCCTGCAAACAACAAACATCCACCCCGAGGCGCTGGAGATCATGAAGGAGTCTCACCCTCCGAGACTCAGACCCCCAGCCCCCGGGCATTCATACTTGCTAACCAGAGAGCCATTATCAGTCCGATTAGGGTTGAGGAACTGTTCCGAACATGTCCGGTGACAGGACACCGACAGCCCGTCCCATTGAGCCGAGACCCATTTCACTTTTGATAGTGCCATCATAGGACAGGCCGCCAATGTCCAGGGGAAACGTTAGTTTCAACGCTCTGTAAAGGAGGTGAACATAAACCGGGGTCCTCCCAGAACAAAACTGCTGCAAATTTGCATTGTCCTCATCATGGAAATAAGAAAGGGGAGGGTTCGTAGCAAACGAATCATTCGCCTCCCCTAACATAGTCCATATTTGTCTAGTACTATACAGACTGCACGACCGTCAAGATCCTCTTGGCGTTTGGGAAATTGCGCGGATCTTCGACATCTTTGTCGTGTACTTTTTTAAATGAAATTAAAGTTTTTAAGCGCTTTGAATGGCTCAGCGCCTTTTGAGCTGTTTCTGCAGAAACTCGGCAAACTTCTTCACCGAGATTGAAAGGAGGTTTCATTTTCTTTCTTTTTTCCTCACCAGACGCTACTTCAGGGCTTCTTTGTCTTTTAGACTTGTGAGGAGAGAGAGAAGGATTAGGTGTTGGGGTGGGAGTGGGTGAGACATCGGGAGAAGCAGGAGTGGAAGGGATACGAGAAGAGACTGGGGAATGCTTTTTGAAGGTGGTCATTTTCGACGGGGAAGTGGTCAGAGACTTTGTCATGGGAGGGGGGGGCATGGTTTTTTTCCGGGAGGGAGAAGACGGGGCGGAGACGGAAGAGTGGGGAGCTGCTAAATTTGTTGATTTCTTCTTCTCTAGGTCTTTCTTTAATTTTCGCAGCTGGACGATTTTTTCCCAATTCGGTTCCGCTTTTTTTTGAATCTCACTCAAAGGCCTGTCTAAATGCACCGCCGGGACGTCGCCTTTAGAGCTGCCAGAGGGAGTGGGACTGTCGGTGTCATCCCTAGGAGTTTCAGGGGACTGAGGCACCGCTGCTCGGATCTTCCCTTTGCCTCTAGCAACGACATGCCATACTCCCTCATCCTTGTCCTTGACCACACTTGCGGCAGGCTTCGGAATTTGGGAGGATGGGGGCCGAGACCCACCCGGTGTTTGTGAGACACCGGGCCGTGCCACTGCTAGGCCCATTACAGGCGTTGCGGAACTACGGTTGTCAGGCTTAGGGGTATTTTGGTCGACGGCGGCCGGATCACCAGAGGCCTTCTTCTCTGGGCAGGAAGAGGACAGGTGACCAGTCTGCCCGCACTTCCAGCAAGTTGGTTTTCGGCCGGTCACTATGACCGGCATTTTCCGGCCGCAATAATCCAAGCAGTTGGGGATGGAGTCGAAGGCTTCTTTATCGCTCAGTATGTCGAATGTCCATCCCCCGTTCAGGTTGTCAGAAGAGGCTGCGAGTATCTGACCATATTTTTTAAAATAAGAGGCCAGGTGTTCGCCGACAACCTGAGGAGGCACCTCATATACTGCTACGTTGGTCCTCCTACGGCCTTCATATTCTGTTCTCAGGATTAGGTCATCAGTTATCAATTCTCTACTTACTGCATCCATGCAATCTTCCGGTGTGGGCAGCAGTACGTCCCAATTGAAAAAGGCTGGTCCTTTTATTATTCTTTGGGGCCTAACCCCTAGGGACACCAGTGATCGGATCACTGTGTCTTTCGTGGAGCGACAAATTTTGCGCGAACGCTTGTCCACCACGAAGACCGACACCATTCTCTTTTCAAACTTTTGTAATTCCTGGGGGTTTTCCAAAAGTCCGTCATCTTTCAAAAGATGGTCGAAACCTTTAGATCTCTCCAGAAACTCCGCTATGTTTATAATGCAACTAGGTGGGGACTTCCAGCAAGTGGGCGACACCCCGGCCTCAGCATCTTTGTTTTTGTCTCTGGTACTTTTCGCCTTGTCATTTGCCGTAGACTTTTGGCCATTCTCGGCCACCTTATTCTTGGTCTCATAATTTTGCTTTTTTGAATCCTTTAGAGGGGGATAGGACTCTTCATTTTTGTCAGGCGGGCCCTTCCCGGGCGGGTCGAAAATCAGTTTTTTTCTAGCTGACCGACTTGAGTCGGCCATTTTTATTTTTACTGGCCGTGATCGATATGATTATTATTTTTTCCTCCGTAAATGATAGGGGAATGGAGAGGGGTAGGGAAAAATCGGGAAAAATGTGGGGGGGGGGGGTAAATAAATATGTTACACAAATTAACCACCTCACAAGAAAATTGCACGAACAACAATAAATAAAATTAGCCTATAACGGCAAAAATTAGAAATAACAAAACGGCTTAGAACAACTTGCTTTTAACAGTGAAATTCAACTCTTAAAATATAAGAGCAGAAATTAGGCAAAAAAATCGCCTCTTGAGAGGTTAAAAAAAAAAAAAAAAAAAAAAAAAAAAAAAAAAAAAAAAAAAAAAAAAATAAAAACAAAAATAAACTTTACAAAATACGATAAACTAAATACACAAAGAGATTTAAAGAAAATAAAACAAACAGAAAAACGGAGAGTTGCCTAAACGGCTACTCCCGACAAAGAAAATAGGGGGAGGGGCTAAAATTAAATTTAAGCGGTTTAACTAAACTTTACAAAATAAATGAATTAACGAAAATAAATTTAAACAACGATTAAATTTTACAAATGTACAATCAAATTAAATGTACAAGGAAAACAAATACAAACAAATACAAACAAACAAAAGGAAAACGAAAAGTCTCCTAACGGCGACTTCCGCAAAAGAAAAACTGGGGAGGGGCTGAAAAAAAAGAAAAGTTAAATTGGAAGAAAAATAAAAATCAGCTAATTCTTCAGCTTCTGGTCAAAATAGGGACAGTTAAAAAAATATAAATATGGCACTTAAGGCCAAACAGATACTGAAAAAAAATAAAAATAAAAATAAACTCAAAACGGCCGACCTAAATAAAAACAAATATGGCCGCCAAAAATACGAAAATAAAAACAAAAAAGCTAGAAGAATAAAAAAGAAAAGAACAAAGTAAATAAACGAAAAAGAAAATAAATAAAAATAAACTTAGCTCAACAAAAAGGTCTTTTTTTTTGTCAAATAAAAAGTCCAAATGAGTGAATCGGATTTTTTTTTTTAAAACAAAAAGTTCGACGCTTGTCAAAACAAGGTCCGAGAAGTCAGAAAATGACAACAAACGTCAAAAACTTCTCAAGAACTTCTCGAGTTAACTTCCTGTTAACTCATATTAATATAGGAGGAAGAGTCCATTATCTGAGGAATAGGTGCGTTTCACCATAACACACACACACACACACACACACACACACGCACACACACACACATATATATATATATATATATATATATATATATATATATATATATATATATATATAGTCATCCTGTATCACAGCTCATCAATATGGTTAGACTCCGATTGCTTTTAACCCAGGACTGAAACTCGACCGAATTGGCTTCAGTCGGCGATTCTACCTCTGAGCTATGGACGCTCGGTAGAAGGAGGCGGATTTTTTTAGCGTATTATGTATCATAAGCCAGTAGCCAGACCGCTCTAATTCATTACTGAATGAGCGATACGTAGATTTTCGTGTAAAATCTTCTGTACAATAGAGACTTTAGCTGATGATGGTTCGCCTGAAATAGGCCCAAACTTCCGATTTACCATGAAATAACGTGTCTGCCTTAATCTTTTCTTATATTTGCTCTCTATGTATTTATATACATATATATTTAGAGTTCTCTTAGAGAGTTATTCTACCACTGTATGTACGGGGGATATATATATATATGTGTGTGTGTGTGTGTGAAGAGAAAGAGAGAGAATTGGGTGGTCTTAACCGCTGTGATCAAAGATGGAATCATAATCGTTTTTAAATTCCTCTAAAGTAATTTTTATTCAGTTTTATGGATATTAATCCTAGAGAAATGCATAAATCCATCTATAATCCTCAACCTTTTCAAACTCATCAGCAGCAACCAAACATATTACCCCTATATCGCCCGTAGTCAACAGTAAGCAATGTATCCCTTTGACTCGCGTTGGCCATCATTGGAAATATTTTAATACTTGATTTTTCAACTCATTTTGTTTTTAATTTTCTTCTCAACTTTCCAATCCATCCTCCTGTAATTTCAACAATTATCATCCAGTGAATAAACTCTTTCCCTTTTCATATTTCTATTTGTTTCTTTTTATATATATGTGTATATATATATATGTATTTTTTTCTTGATCAATTTCCGGTGATCCTCAGAGTCACACATCTTTCCATCCAGTTCGTTTGGTCATAATACCAAGCAAAAGTAAGATCTATAAAGTTCATTGGTAACCAATTTAGTATGACGAACCTAATTTCAAAACTTCCGCTAATTTGCCGCCGTATCAACTTTTGAGAATCCCTTAATGAGAAAACATTAATGATAAAATCAATTTTTCGTCTCACTAAGACCCATCTGAAGCTGTTTTCAAACCCATTCTGGTAATTCCTGCAATAATACTATCGCCTTTCCTTTAGGCAAAAGAAGGGATTCTTGTTGGATAAGGTAACTACCCGTCTACCATACAACTTTCCTGACGACTGCGCTATTGAAAGCAAAATATTCCAGGTAGATATCCCGGCCTCATATGATTGATACTTCAATCACTTTCTAACAGACGCGACGTGGTTTTCCTCTGGCTTTTCTACAAATATTTTAAAGACAGTTGCAGTGATGATCTTTTTTTTCTGGTGCCTCGTCTACGTGAATTTAATCGTGCTACTTGATTGGCATTTAGGTCCCGCCCTTTTACCGTTGAATATAACTGCCTCCCAGAACGACCATACAAGCGCAGGTGTCCCCCAAGGCTCCATCTTAGGTCCTACACTCTTCCTGATATATATTAATGATCTCCCTGATTCCATAAGAACCCAAATAGGTTTGTACGCCGATGACACCACAGTTTACTCTCGCCTCCAACAAAAATCTGGTGTAGGCGTCAAAGCTAACCTCGCAGCCGAGATTGAAAAAGACCTCCAATCCATATTGGACTGGGGTAAGAAATTGCTAGTAAATTTTAATGCTTCTAAAACGAAGCTACTCTCAATTAACCATCATAGACAATCTCACCTACCTCCCATTAGCATGGACCAGGCTTGCCTCCCAGAGAGTAAAACACTACGCCTCCTTGGTCTCACACTTTCAGCGGACCTCAAATGGAATGACTATATCGAATCCATTGCTAAATCCGCTGCTATGAAAGTCGGTTCTCTGTGTAGGGCCCGGAAGTTTTTTCCGTCTAAATCTATCCTGCACATTTACAAATCTGCCATCCGCCCGTGCATTGAATACTGCTGCCATATCTGGTCGGGTGCCCCTGTTGTTCTCCTCGGGCTTCTCGATAAGGTTCAGAGGAGGGTCTGTAATGTGATAGATACCGACTTGGCAGACCGCCTGCAGTCTCTCTCCCACCGGCGAGACGTGGCTTCCCTGTGTCTCTTCTATAAATACTTTCACGGCTTCTGCTCCGATGAACTTAGATCACTGGTACCCCCTAAATACGAATTTGCACGAGATACTAGATTAGCAACTAGATCCCACCCTTTTACAGTGAAACCGATAAAATGCAGCCGTAACTTCTACTCCAACAGTTTCTTTCCTCGCACTTCCCGACTGTGGAATTCTCTTCCAAACGATTGCTTCCCCGACGGCTACAATCTCCAGGAGTTTAAATGTAAGGTCAATACACACCTCCTAACACACTAACCTGCTCCCATTCTATCAAGCACTCTTCCCATCTGCCCGACCCTCATTCTCGCTATCCTTACTCATCTGTCACCTTTCTCCTGACATTCCCTATGTCTATCCACTCCTTCTCTTTACCTTCCCCTATGTAGCCCCATGCGCAATAGTGGCAGTGGAATGCCTTGCTTGGGGTGAGATGATTAAAAAATAAAACTTCTACTCAGTTTCCTTCCTCTCACTTCCAGCCTGTGGAGCTCCTTACATTTTACTTGCTTCCCTGATAGCTTCAGTCACCCAAAAAATAAATACAACCTCAAAAGCCATCTTCTGTTTTCTTGACTCTGATTCATGTTCTATTCTTTTTTTCAATACTTGATATATCTAGTCTTTTCTCTCGCCGTAAACCCCTGCGAAAAAGTGGTGGTCTCACCTTGCTTGGGGTGAAATAATTAAAAAAGTTAAAAGAAAAAAAAAGAAAAAAAAGCTAGTATTGTTTCCTCATCACGATTCAAGTCCGGAGTTTTCTTCAGTAACGATGGACGTCTATAGACTCAACGAGGCATTGTCTTTTGAATGTTTCTTAGGCATTATGTTTTCTCTTGATTTCAAATGAAACTCATGCATGCACCCCTTTGCCAAAAACTGTTGGGGAAGTGGTCGGCTCATTATATCGATTCAGAAAGTACCCGATACTTTCTTCCAATTACATAATTACAAGTCAGATTATAAGGCCAAAAACCGAAAATTGCTGCTATATCTGTACTGAAACTTCAATCCTTACTGTCCAAACTTGAGTTTAAAATCGTTTACGTCAGTTTGAGGAGGTGGAGGCTCCATTTCTACTGTTCAACCTTTCCCCATAGACACAAAGGTACAAGCTTATCGCTACTCTATACATATTTACATGTTAAATGTTCAGAAGAGCTTAATTCTTTTTTTAGTAATTCTTCAGTTTAGACCTTTACAGCTAGAACAAGCCGTACTACATCCACGGAGATGAATCAGACACATTTCCCCCATGTTTAAAATTTAAGAAGAAAGTTTCACTATGGCAACGTTTATCTTAAGCCCTACCATTGTGTAGAACCGACTTCCGCGAGGATGCTCTGCTGAATACAATTTTAATATTGCTTTTGTGTTTGCATTTTTTACAATATAATTTTACATTATTCTTGTCTATTATTTCCAAAATTACCACGTTTCATTGGTTGATAAACTTAATGTACTTTTTCTAAATGTTTCTTTATTTGAATTCTAAATCTTTAAAGTTTTAAATGATTTTTCAACGCCACTTTTATTAAGATTCCTTGCTTATTATTATTTTAAAGCGTGTTCAATAATTAAAACCGTTTTTTTGTATAAGATGCTATGTGTCTGAACCATGAAAGATGTTTCCCAAAAATGATGGAGTGATTTGCATAAAGCAATGAAAATAAGTGCAAGGTTTGGTTATATCATTTCTGTCAGAACAGAGCCAAGCCTCATTCGTGGTCTTTGTGACATCATACTGAACGCACCAGACACCATTATAAAGTCACATCACTTTGCTGACAGGCTCGATTTTGTTACTTTGTCCTTGAGTACATACAAACTCAACTATCAAGTCAAAAGAGTTACCAACATGTCAGCTTTTAAATGTGCAATAGCGATATTTTCTCGCCCAGGACAGATACAGTAACCAGTACTGTGGTATCAGTAACAGTATCCAGGAATGCAAATTCAGTCGGTTAAGTGCCATACGTTTTACACGCTTTGGGCGATCTGACTGGGCAGAAGATTATCTCGCAGTAGGTTGCCATTGCTTTCTGCGGTAGACTGGTTACCAGCTATAGAACTCAATCTCTCCTGTTAATTGACTCATAGCTAGAGGGGGAAGAGATGCATTATATTATTAATTATTAATTATTAATTAGTGGGGATCAGTTTATTACTTCTATATAATCCAAGCCTCACAGTATATATATATATATATTTTAATCGTATCACCCGAGCAAGGCGGTAACGCCACTGATGTGCAGGGCGCTACGTAATAGTGAAAAGATTGGAAAAGAGAAATCCTGAAACCACATCCTAAACAGGGAACAAGGAATGAGCCACACTCCACCCACGTTCAATAGACGTGGGTGGAGTGTGAACCGGGCGATAGTTAGATTTTTCTACTCCAATGTATATATATATATGAGTTTCTGGGTAGTTACAATAGTTTTTCATTTTCTACCTTCACCAGTTGTCAGTGTTCAAGTCGAGAAAGAATCAGTGATTTTAAATGCTGATAATCACGTTCGCGATTATTTCGAATCCTATCGCAACACAATGTTATCAAACCGCATCATATGAGGTTGTGACTTAACGAAGTTATAATAGTCGGAAATAAGACCAGAAATGTGCGACACAATATCTGAACTCAATGCCTGAAACTATTCCCCTGAATTAAAGATCTGTGATGTAGCAAAAGAAATGTATGCAACAAGCAAATTACAAATTAAAAATACCAAAGTTAAACAAATACAACGATTTTAATACCTTAGAAGTGTTTTAAGATGCTTCCAGAGTGAAACTTCTTCATTAACAATGGAATATGAAGAGAATCAGGAGAAGTCCACTTAGTATACATAGTCTGGTGGGTCCTAACTATGAAGGTCTGAAATGGTAGAACTAAGGAATGTAATTCGCCAGAGGGTTTTCTTTGAAAGTAGCAATAAAGTAGCGAGAACTTATCAATGTTTCGTCTGCGAGAAAGAAATTGTGCAGTGAAAATTCATTCATCACCAACAAGGCCGTGTAAATGTTTTGATTTTTTCTAGAAATTCAGTCGAATGAAAACAAGCCTTGAAAGAAATATTTTCCTGAAAAATTTTTTAAGAGAAATATTTTATAAATTTCAAATGAAAGCAGTACTGACTGCTCAGTCAATGAATACCAAATGTTTCCTTATAGGGAAATACCAAATGTTTACTTATAAGGAAATACTGTATCAAATATGATACAAATGGCCCTAGAGGGTTAAGTAGTAATTAGTGGGGGATCTGTTTATTACTTCATAACAATATAGAACTGATCCCCCACTTTATGATACGAATGGCCCTAGAGGGTTAAAAATGAAATTTCCATCATTGTTAATTAAATGTCATGTTTTAAGGTTCAAATTACTTTGAATAAAATATTTTTCTTCCATCACTCTTGGTTTTATTAGAGTGTTAAAAAGTCCCTGTTTTTTTAAAGGGGGGGTCACCGTGCACAAAAAAAACCAACACAGATATTATGGTCTGTTTGATCTCACAAAAGTTTTGACACTATAAACATTTTCAAGGTTGGCAGGCAGGATATCTTTCATGAAAAAGATTGGCGCAACACAATCTTTCTCTTCCTTGCCCCATTAAATGGCCTTGTGCCAAATTGTACTGTCGACATAATGACAGAGTCCATTATATTTCGACCTAATTACAGACTCAGGAAAAGTTTTTCACCCAAGAATAAACTTAAGAACTCCAATGACTTTTTTATTCTTCTTTTTTTCTTTTTTTTTTTTTTTTTTCATCTTTTCACTTCATTAATGAAAAACCTATGAGATTTACATATTTAGATACAAACACGCCCCGAACGGACAAACAAAAGTATTTAATTTTGCGTAGAAATGAGTTTAGGGAATAAAAACTCTACGCCAGGAAATTTCCTGTTGACTTGCTAAGTAATTCGTTAGATACACTACCGTTGGGTATCCGTTACCCTAACGCACACGCTTAAGGACACACACATGCACCAGCACACACACACACACACACACACACACACACACACACACACACACACACACACACACACACACACACAGAGGCACACATAAACATCCACACATGCATAAGCACACACACACACGCGCGTAAACACACACACAAGCACAGAATATGTGTCTGTCTGTTTGACATGTGTATTAAACATGCATGTGTGTAGATGCGTGTATATAAGTATGTGTCAGTACATTCATATTAGTTTCTGTGTGCGTATTAAAATATGATTTTCTGCATATAATAACTACACATCACTTTAGTTAATATATCCTTCGTATATATATTTGTAGATAATCATTTCTAGTTAGTATATATATATATATATATACTAGCAGTATAGCCCGGCGTTGCTCGAGTGTAATGAAAGCTTTAAAACTAATCCATGTTCCTGGAGCTCAGACTTAGCCTAAGGAATATTTGAAATAATAAAATAATTGCGACAATTTACGAATCGCACCAAATATATATATATATATATATATATATTTGTGTGTGTGTGTGTGTGTGTGTGTGTGTGTGTGTGTGTGTGTGTGTGTGTGTGTGTGTACTAGCAGTATATCCCGGCGTTGCTCGGGTGTAATGAAAGCTTTAAAACTCATCCATGGTCCTGGAGCTCAGACTCTTTGGACGTTGGCACGAAAGACTAAAAACAATAGTTGTTTCCAGTTAAAGCGAAACCGTAGACTGAAATAAAAATGAAATTTTAATTTCCTGATATCGATATCAAATAATTTTTTTCGTCGTAAACTGAATTTTGAAGGCTAAATAAGTCCGCTTAGTAAATGGTATCATGACTGGGATTAAGAACTACAATTATACCTACTTAGAGCCGAACCTGAAGCAAAAACTAAAATAAAAGGGCTAAAAGAAATGCAGACATACAGGCAGATAAATAGACACACACAAACATCTTGCATATTAAATATATATATAGATATTTATCAGGGGTACCTCGACACAAAACCTAGCTAAGAACACTCGCAGACGCTTATAGTACAACTGTGCAAATTTTCAAGAAAATCGGTTCAGCTGTTTCGCAGTCGATAGGTAACGGACACACACACAGAGACACACTCACACACAAAGTTCCATTTATAAATAGGTTTAGATGTGTGTGTGTGTGTGTGTGTGTGTGTAAAAATTAAGACAGACACGTTATTCCATGTTTAAGTGGAAGTTTAGGCCTATTTCAGGCGAACCATCTTTGGCTTCCGTCGTTACTGTACAGAAGATTTTACACGAAAAATCTTCTGTACAATAATGACGGAAGCTGAAGATGGTTCGCCTAAAATAGGCCTAAACTTCCACTTAAACATGGAATAACGTGTCTGTCTTAATTTTTACATATATTTGCTCTGTATGTATTTATATACATATATATTTAGAGGTTTCCTAGAGAGTTATCCTACCACTTTATGAATAGGATATTCTTTTGGATTCTTCTATATCTACACCGTATATATATATATATATAATCCGAAGTGGAAGAGTAGGAAGGTAAATTCCAAGAACCTGATCCTAATTAATATTAACAAATTTTGACATTAAAAAGTGATGCAGGCAGAGAGCTCAATGTATTAAGAATACAGAGCCAATATAAATTAGAGAAAATTTTCAAAATTCAAAGGTTTCGGATGTACATTTCGACGTAGGATCTCTAATAGAGATTCTACGTCACGTCAGCGACATTGTTTTGTTCCAAATGGCGAAGGCCCTGGGGTAAAGTGTTGAAGGATTTTAGGTTAACAACGGTCACAAAGTAGAACAGGACAGAACTGTTAGTGGCGGGGTTACAGGCTGTTGAAACAGTATATTTAGGAAGGGGAGGAATAGATTTAAATGTAATATCTTAAAAATTTTTAATTACGTTTATCCATTACAGGAAGTCATGTTCAATATAAGATTTTAAAAATTTTTATTTAAGTTTATTTAATTAAACCTTTTAGGTAGATGCGAGCTAAATGCCAATAACAGGAAGTTATCAGTTTAAAAATTATTAGAGAAAAAAATATTAGAGAGAATAAAATATATATATATATACATATATGTGTTAACCAAGGAAAAAGGGGTTTAGTAAAAGAATCCATATTTTCTAAAGATAGGCAATTAAAGGAGGTTGGGATAGGAAGGTAGGGGGGTTCAAATACATTTAAGGTTAACGTTAGGATAAAATTAAGATTAAAACTTAAATTGAATCCTTTTAATTTATATTCTAACATCTAGTCAACGGGGATTTAAATTCTAAATTTAAGTATTCAAAAAAGTTGCCTTGTGGCGGTACTTACTGATGAATTCCCTCCTAAGATTCAGTGTTGGTGGGGGTATTTTAATATTGAAATTTTTTCCAGTAAACATAGACAGCACCTATCACGAAAATTCCTCGGAATACGGGCTGGAAACTGATAGGTTCGGCCCGCATTCAGATCGTGTTCATGTGTGTGTGTGTGTGTGTGTGTGTGTGTGTGTGTGTGTGTGTGTGTCCGTTACCTATAGACTCCGAAACGGCTGAACCGATTTTTTTGAAAATTGACACAGTTATACTATAAGCGTCTGCGAGAGTTCATAGCTAGGTTTTGTGTCGAGGTACCCCCGATAAATATCGAAAATCGGTCATCGAAAAAATCGGGTTATAGAAGGAGTGGTCCGATTTTAATCAAATTTGATACATTCGTAGACAGAGACATAAGAAACGATATTCAGAAGTTTCAAGGTTGCAGTTCAATAGTGCAGAAAATCGATAATATACACTCCCGATCAAAAATTTAAGACCACTTAAAAATCTTTAAAAATAATTTTTTTTTTTTACAGTTAGATTTTAAACTCCTGCCACTTATCAGTTTAAAAATTATTAGAGAAAAAGTTTACCAATACTACAATCTAAAACGTTATGGAAACAAAAATCTACATTCCAAACATTTTATTTAGAAATTTACATTTTTATTAAATTATGCGATTTGCACATGATCAAAATTATAAGACCAGAGACAAAAATTCTACGAAATTGTACAAAAAGTGTATGAAAATATTCAACAACCAAATTTAATAATGAAGTCTACCTCCACTGCTTTTGATAACTTCAAAAATTCTCTCGGGCATGCTAGAAATAAGCGTTTCCATTAAGGTGCGGGGGATGTGGCTCCAGCTTCTGAAGATGGCTTCACAAAGTTCATCTTTTGTTGAATATTGTTTGCCATTTCGATAAACATCTCTTGTCATCCATCCCCAAATATTTTCAACTGGGTTCAAGTCCGGTGAGCATGCAGGATGTCCCAAGAGATGGACTCCATTTTCTTGTAGAAAGGTCAAGGTCCGTTTTGAAGCATGGATTGCAGCATTATCCTGTTGGAATAACCATCAATCCCCACACAAACGATGGCACTCCGTCATCAAAGATGCTTTTTGTAGCATGTTAACACAATCAGCCGCTCTCTGATGACCCTGCATCACCTGGAGCTCCATCGTCCCTCTGTAAGAAAAGGCACCCCATAACATCAGGGACCCTCCACCACTATGACGTGCGGAGAAAATTTCAGGAGGCATGTTTTTGTTATACCAGTATCGTTGGAAGCCATCAGGACCATCGAGATTGAATTTTTTCTCATCAGGAAACAGGACTTTCTTCCACTTCTCAACGTCCCATGTTTGGTATTTACGACCAAACTTTAAGCGGTCCACCTTGTGACGTGGAAGCAGCCGAGTAATTTGTTTACGCTTTTTATTTGCCATGCCTTTTTGTCTTAAGTGTCGTCTGATGGTTACGGGACTGCAATCAGCATCTGTGACTACCTTAATTTGACTAGAAGAAAGTCCCCCGTTTTTCATAACAGCCCGTCTTATTCTCCTACTCAATGCAGGAGAAATATTTTGGGGCCTACCAGAGGATTTTGCTTTTCCATAATTCTCACAGTTCTTTAGAAAGTTGCAAATCACAGTTTTACTGCGATTTATTTTAGCTGCGATCGCCCGCTGTGACAAACCTTGCTTATGGAATTCTAGAATTTGAGAACGCTCAACTTTGGTAAGTTTGCTTGCTTTAGGCATGGTAACAACTTTATGCAGTGATTGCTAATTTCTAACTGAATTAAAAACATTGTAATTGCTATAGATCTAACAATTTATACCCCTGCTCTTATAATTTTGATCATGTGTAAATCGCCTCATTTTATAAAAATGTAAATTTCTAAATAAAATGTTTGAAATGTAGCTTTTTGTTTCCATAACCTTTTAGATTGTAGTATTGGTAACCTTAAGTGGGAGGAGTTTAAAATCTATCCATAAAAAAAATTTCTTTTTAAAGATTTTTAAGTGGTCTTAAAGTTTTGATCAAGAGTGTATATATATAAAAGGCAAGATGTTTGTGTGTGTGTCTGTTTATCTGCCTGTATGTCTGTTTTGTTTTGTTTTTTTTGTTTTGTTTTGTTTTTTGTTTTTTTCAGCCCTTTTATTTTAGTTTTTGCTTCGGATTTGGCACTAAGTAGGTATAATTGTAGTTCTTAGTCTCAGCCATGATACCATTTATTCAAAATTCAGTTTACGACAAAAAAAAAAATTATTTGATATCGATACCAGGAATTCAAAATTTTACTTATATCCATTCATTTTTCTTTCAGTCTACGGTTTCGCTTTAACTGGAAACAACTATTGCTTTTTAGTCTTTCGTGCCAACGTCCAAAGAGTCTGAGCTCCAGATCCACGGATTAGTTTTAAAACTTTCATTACACCCGAGCAACGCCGTGCTATACTGCTAGTATATATATAATTGACAGTCACACTTATTCCGAGAACTCCCGTCTGGAATCTAGCCATTCCCTGTTGCAGACACCTACTCTCACACATTTATTTATTTCACCACTACTGGCTACACACACACTCACACACAAGCACTCACGGACATATACATGTGTGTAAGTGTCTGTGTGTGGGGGGGAGAGTGAGAGGGGAGGCGGAGGAGGAGAGAGAAGAATACCTTTTAGAATGAAATGAAAACTTTCAGCTCGTATGTCTATGTACTTGGCCTTATGACCCTAAATATATATCGAAAAAGAAAAAAATATTTTAGGAGGTAAACCTATATTCATATGTTTTTAGGTACCTCCACTTTTTCGGCATCAATTTTCGATACCTAATTTTAAAATGAAATTTTTAAAATGAAAAAAACATTCTTGAAGATTTCATTTTAGATTTAATTAAAATCTTAATGATCGAATTTATTATTTCTATTAACTGAAAACTTCTGGTGTATTTCAGATAGTAATTACATAGATTTGAAAGTCACATTTAATTTTGATTTCTTAAAATTTTCTTAAAAGCGGTCATTTTCTTAATTTTAAGAAATTTATAAACAAACAAAAATTCATCGATTTTAAAATATTTCAAAAGATTTCTGACACTTTATTTTAGTAAAATTAGAAAATTGAAAGTTAAATTAATTTGATTTTAAAAGAAATATTACTTACTTATAGCATAAAAAAATAATATACAACCAATTATTAACGATTGGTCGTATTCGTCTGAACGAATATTTGACGGATTGTTGAATGACGAGGCGATGACAGCTTCCTACGCATGACCATGAAAGCGATTTTCATAAATCGAAGGAAGGGAAAATACTTTTAAATTACGTAACCTTTTCATAATAATGGCAGTTTTAGTCAACCATACATGAAAATAAGGAACGTATTAAGTCAATAAAAATTACTTTTAAAATAATTCGGCACCTCTACGTTTAATAATCTTTACAATTTTGAACTTGTAAATTCTGTTTCCACTTAACTTCCATATAACTTCCAGGGTATAAAAAAATACAGAATTTCACAAGATTTTAAACTATTAGATTATTATAATTAAAATGTAAAAAAAATTTGAAAAAATTCTTCTAAAAATTCATTATTCATCAAAAATAATTTATTTCTCCAGATAATAATGTCTTTAATATTACTTTTTTTTACAAAAGCAATTAAAAGCTTTCTAATTAGGTAATGTCATAGTTTTATTGGATTTATTATTTTTTAATTCAGAGCAGATTTTCATTTGGTTGACACTAATTAGCAAAAAAAGTAGGTGATTTACAATCTCCAAAGACTCCGACTTTTAACAAAAATAAATTGTCAGAGAACAAAAAGATTATGCGCGAAATTTCATGAAATTAAATTTTCTAAAATAATTCTTTTTTTAAATAATTTCTTTCATTTGTGAATAAGTCCTGAAAATTTCATTAAAATCAAACAATTACATGACTTTTACAAGAATTTCCAAATTAATGTGTTTTCTACGGAAAAAAACGCGCAAAAAAAAATCAATGTTAATTTAATCGTTGGAATACAAAAAACATGATTTTAACCAAAATTTCAAACGTATTAGAAAAGATTAAAAAAAATTTTTAAAAATGATTAAAAATACTTTGGTTTTTCTTCTAAATACTATGAACATTTTGACGATAAAACTTTATTTTCGTTAAGTTTGTGGCCTTTTTCATTACGCTGTGCTGTTTTTCATGCGAATTACTAAAGGTACCTAGTTTATATATACACTCATATCTGTATGAAACGTTATTTTAAAGTATTCACAATTAAACATTCTTATTTACAAATGTAAAAGAATATATATATATATATATATATATATATATAAAAGAAAATATATATATATATATATATATATATATATATATATATATTGTACTGAGGCAGCAGATAATTTTCTAAAGGTATACTGTTAAATATAAGAGACAATGAATGTCTATTATGTTTAATCATAAGCCGTTCTAAACATCGTATTTTGGCTTTAATTTCAGGTGAAAATAAAGACAAAAATTCTCCAAAAATTTGGATAATTTTTTATTAAGTTGGTTCTAAGCTTTCGGCTCACATGAACTATCTTCATATAGCCGCATTACAAATTTACGAACTGCGTTTGCTATTTTTGGTAACTCTTATCGTTGCTTAGCAAATTTTTATGTCAACACAAGATAAAATCGTCGCTGATGGTGGATGTTTTTATGTTAACATCGTTGTAAACTCTCTGAAGATGGCTCATGTGAGTTGAAAGCTTAGAACCAACTTAATAAAAATTATCCAAATGTTGGAGAATTTTTGTTTTCCTTTGCACCTGAAATTAAAGCCAAAATACGATGTTTAGAACGGCTCATGATTAAATATAATAGACATTGATTGTCTCTTATATTTAACAGTATATGTTTAGAAAATTATTTGCTGCCCCGATATATATAATATATAAATAATATAATATATATATAACAAATTGTATATATATATATATATATATATATATATATATATATATTGATATCTATAATTATATACATAGACTTTTCACATTATATATATATATATATATATATATATATATATATATATATATATATGTATATATTTCTGAAGAAGTTATAATTTTTTATTTATTAAGCCGATAAATTCGCATTAACTTTTATTTCATAGGATTTACTTTCGAATGTTGCTACATTCGTTTTTAAGGATAGTTCTTTGTGTAGTTACGCAACTGGTTTTTAATTACACGCAGAACAATCATTGAAAATAAATACAGCGGCATTCGTGAGGACTCGGTACAAAAATACTATAAAATAAATGTGAATTATGTCAAATTTTGTCAAAAAAATATATATATATATATATATAAATTATATTATATTACTTTTCATGCATATAGCGTTGGCTAAATTTTAAAATATACTTGTGTCAGTTAAGATTTCAGTCAGCTTTTTTAGTCGTCCTGGCAACAAAGGCTGATTTTATTTTTTTATTTTTCTTTAAATTTCTAGGGAAAGGTATTTTAAAATTCACTTGTATTGTCTATTAAGTGATCTTCTGACTTGGACTAAGTTAAAACTTAGTAAAATTTTAGTTCTTTTTTTCTTTTGTGTTTCTTTTTTTTTTTAACTTGAAGTAGATACACCCTACCAGCCCCAATTTCATACTCCTCCCCCTGTTTTTTAAAAAGGAGTAGAAGCTCAGCCCTTTTTTCCTATTTAGAAATTGGTTCCCGGTTTCTTTCCTCTTCTCATGTCTTAATAGTAAGGCTGTCGCAAGTTTTTTTTTTTTTGTTTGTTTTGTTTTTTTTTGTTTTTTTTTTTGTAATGTGTGTGTATAGTGGTAAAGTCTCTTGATTCTGAGCGTACCGGGTTGGCAGTTTCCTGGTTTCTGCTTCCAACTGGTAGTTAGGAGCCCGAACTCTTGCGTAGCGTCTTGAGAGGCTGCACTGATCAACAGTTGAATGAAATCGAGGTTTCTTGTAGTGCCATATTGCGCATGAATGGATGTTCCTGCAAGTGTCTCTGGTGGGAAACCCTGAAGCCACATTGTGCAGTAGT
>JBBBDQ010025592.1:0-13201 GCA_037127315.1 Ascarosepion bandense
TTCCACTGCGCCACTCTGCTGAGTGGAGTACTTTAATATCTGTAAACTCAGTAGCAAGATGTCATGGAGATCCAAGTGGGAACGAATACATGAAAAGAAATGTAGAAAAAAATAAATTTTAGATGTTTTAAACTAAAAAGTTATAAAATCGTATTAAATTCTTTCTGTTTCTTAATAGGAAAAAAGTCGAATTAGCAGAGCGTAGTTTCGATCTACGGACCTCTGGGTTATGGGCCGAGCCTCTTCCACTGCGAGCACTCTGCTGCCGAGATGGCATACTCCAAATATCTATCTAAACTTATTAGCAAAATGTCTACAGCAGATCAATTGGAAGAATACATGAAAAAAAAATGTCAAAAAAATAAATTTTTAAATGTTTTAAACTAAAAAGTTATAAAATAATATTAAATTCTGCCTGTTTCTTAATAGAGAAAAAATGTCGAATTAGCAGAGCGTAGTTTCAATCATACGGACCTCTGGGTTATGGGCCGGGCAAGCTTCACTGCGCCTCTCTGCTACCTGAGTGGAGTACTTTAATATCTATCTAAACTCGAGTAGCAAAATGTCACAACGGAATCCAAGTAGGAACGAATACATGAAAAAAGAAATGTGAAAAAGTAAATTTTTAAATGTTTTAAACTAAAAAGTTATAAAATCGTATTAAATTCTTTCTGTTTCTTAATAGGAAAAAAAGTCGAATTAGCAGAGCGTAGTTTTCGATCTACGGACACTCTCTGGGTTATGGGCCCAACACGCTTCCACTGCGCCACTCTGCTACCTGAATGGCGTGCTTAAATATCTATCTAGGTAGCAAAATGTCGCAACGTAATCCAATTTGGAATGAATACATGAAAAAAATGTCCAAAATAAATTTTTAAAATATTTTAAACTAAAAAGTTATAAAATATTATTAAATTCTGTCTGTTTCTTAATAGGGAAAAAAAGTCGAATTGGCAGAGCGTCGTTTCGATCTACGGACCGCTGGGTTATGGGCCGGGCAAGCTTCCACTGCGCCACTCTGCTACCTGAATGGCGTGTTTAAATATCTATCTAAACTCTGTAGCAAAATGTCACAAGGGAATCCAATTAGGAACGAATACATGAAAAAAAATGTCAAAAAAATAAATTTTTAAATGTTTTAAACTAAAAAGTTATAAAATCGTATTAAATTCTTTCTGTTTCTTAATAGGGAAAAAATCGAATTAGCAGAGCGTAGTTTCAATCATACGGACCTCTGGGTTATGGGTTGGTGAGTTTCCACTGCGCCACTCTGCTACCTGAGTGGAGTACTTTAATATCTATCTAAACTCAGTAGCAAAATGTCACAATGGAATCCAAGTAGGAACGAATACATGAAAAAAGAAATGTGAAAAAAATAAATTTTTAAATGTTTTAAACTAAAAAGTTATAAAATCGTATTAAATTCTTTCTGTTTCTTAATAGGGAAAAAAGTCGAATTAGCAGAGCGTATTCTCGATCTACGGACCTTTGGGTTATGGGTCCAGCCCGCTTCCACTGCGACACTCTGCTGCCGGAGTGGCATACTTAAATATCTATCTAAACTCAGTAGCAAAATGTCACAACGGAATCCAATT
The DNA here is from genome assembly GCA_037127315.1 of Ascarosepion bandense. Classification (NCBI taxonomy): domain Eukaryota; kingdom Metazoa; phylum Mollusca; class Cephalopoda; order Sepiida; family Sepiidae; genus Ascarosepion; species Ascarosepion bandense. The sequence continues at coordinate 1,596 of JBBBDQ010025592.1, forward strand.
AGGAAAGAATACATGAAAAAAAATGTCAAAAAAATAAATTTTTAAATGTTTTAAACTAAAAAGTTATAAAATAATATTAAATTCTGCCTGTTTCTTAATAGAGAAAAAATGTCGAATTAGCAGAGCGTAGTTTCAATCATACGGACCTCTGGGTTATGGGCCGGGCAAGCTTCCACTGCGCCTCTCTGCTACCTGTGTGGAGTACTTTAATATCTATCTAAACTCAGTAGCAAAATGTCACAACGGAATCCAAGTAGGAACGAATACATGAAAAAAGAAATGTGAAAAAAGTAAATTTTTAAATGTTTTAAACTAAAAAGTTATAAAATCGTATTAAATTCTTTCTGTTTCTTAATAGGGAAAAAAGTCGAATTAGCAGAGCGTAGTTTCGATCTACGGACCTCTGGCTTATGGGCCCCAGCACGCTTCCACTGCGCCACTCTGCTACCTGAATGGCGCGCTTAAATATCTATCTAAACTCTGTAGCAAAATGTCACAACGGAATCCAATTAGGAACGAATACATGAAAAAAAAATGTCAAAAAAATAAATTTTTAAATGTTTTAAACTAAAAAGTTATAAAATCGTATTAAATTCTTTCTGTTTCTTAATAGGGAAAAAATCGAATTAGCAGAGCGTAGTTTCAATCATACGGACCTCTGGGTTATGGGCCGGGCAAGCTTCCACTGCGCCACTCTGCTACCTGAGTGGAGTACTTTAATATCTATCTAAACTCAGTAGCAAAATGTCACAACGGAATCCAAGTAGGAACGAATACATGAAAAAAGAAATGTGAAAAAAATAAATTATTAAATGTTTTAAACTAAAAAGTTATAAAATCGTATTAAATTCTTTCTGTTTCTTAATAGGGAAAAAAGTCGATTTAGCAGAGCGTAGTTTCGATCTACGGATCTCTGGGTTATGGGCCCAGCACGCTTCCACTGCGCCACTCTGCTACCTGAACGGCGTGCTTAAATATCTATCTAAACTCAGTAGCAAAATGTCACAACGGAATCCAATTAGGAATGAATACATGAAAAAAAAATGTCAAAAAAATAAATTTTCAAATGTTTTAAACTAAAAAGTTATAAAATATTATTAGATTCTGTCTGTTTCTTAATAGGGAAAAAAATCGAATTAGCAGAGCGTAGTTTCGATCTACGGACCTCTGGGTTATGGGCCCAGCACGATTCCACTGCGCCACTCTGCTATCTTCGGTTACTGTCTTAATATCTATCTAAACTCAGTAGCAAAATGTCACAACGGAATCCACTTAGGAACGAATACATGAAAAAAAAATGTCAAAAAAAATAAATTTTTAAATGTTTTATACTAAATGTTATAAAATCGTTTAAATTCTTCCTGTTTCTTAATAGGGAAAAAATCGAATTAGCAGAGCGTAGTTTCAATCATACGGACCTCTGGCTTATGGGCCGAGCAAGCTTCCACTGCGCCACTCTGCTACCTGAGTGGAGTACTTTAATAAACTCAGTAGCAAAATATCACAACGGAATCCAAATAGGAACGAATACATGAAAAAAGAAATGTGAAAAAAATAAATTTTTAAATGTTTTAAACTAAAAAGTTATAAGATCGTATTAAATTCTTTCTGTTTCTTAATATGAAAAAAAGTCGAATTAGCAGAGCGTAGTTTCGATCTACGGACCTCTGGGTTATGGGCCCAGCACGCTTCCACTGCGCCACTCTGCTGCCGGAGTTTGCCTACTTAAATTTCTATCTAAACTCAGTAGCAAAATGTCACAACGGAATCCAATTAGGAACGAATACATGAAAAAAAATCTCAAAAAAATAAATTTTTAAATGGTTTAAACTAAAAAGTTGTAAAATCGTATTAAATTCTTTCTGTTTCTTAATAGGGAAAAAATCGAATTAGCAGAGCGTAGTTTCGATCTACGGACCTCTGGCTTATGGGCCCAGCACGCTTCCACTGCGCCACTCTGCCATCTTCTGTTATTGTCTTAATATCTATCTAAACTCAGTAGCAAAATGTCACAACGGAATCCAATTAGGAACGAATACATGAAAAAGAAATGTCAAAAAAATAAATTTTTAAATGTTTTAAACTAAAAAGTTATAAAATCGTATTAAATTCTTTCTGTTTCTTAATAGGGAAAAAATCGAATGAGCAGAGCGTAGTTTCAATCATACGGACCTCTGGGTTATGGGCCGGGCAAGCTTTCCACTGCGCCACTCTGCTACCTGAGTGGAGTACTTTAATATCTATCTAAACTCAGTAGCAAAATGTCACAACGGAATCCAAGTAGGAACGAATACATGAAAAAAGAAATGTGAAAAAAATAAATTTTTAAATGTTTTAAACTAAAAAGTTATAAAATCGTATTAAATTCTTTCTGTTTCTTAATACGGAAAAAAGTCGAATTAGCAGAGCGTAGTTTCGATTTACGGACCTCTGGGTTATGGGCCCAGCACGCTTCCACTGCGCCTCTCTGCTACCTGAATAGCGTGCTTAAATATCTATCTAAACTCCGTAGCAAAATGTCACAACGGAATCCAATTAGGAATGAATACATGAAAAAAAAATGTCAAAAAAATCAATTTTTAAATGTTTTAAACTAAAAAGTTATAAAATATTATTAAATTCTGCCTGTTTCTTAATAGGGAAAAAATCGAATTAACAGAGCGTAGTTTCAATCATACGGACCTCTGGGTTATGGGCCGGGCAAGCTTCCACTGCGCCACTCTGCTACCTGAGTGGAGTACTTTAATATCTATCTAAACTCAGTAGCAAGATGTCACAACGGAATCCAAGTAGGAACGAATACATGAAAAAAGAAATGTGAAAAAAATAAATTTTTAGATGTTTTAAACTAAAAAGTTATAAAATCGTATTAAATTCTTTCTGTTTCTTAATAGGGAAAAAAGTCGAATTAGCAGAGCGTAGTTTCGATCTACGGACCTCTGGGTTATGGGCCGAGCACGCTTCCACTGCGACACTCTGCTGCCGGAGTGGCATACTTAAATATCTATCTAAACTCAGTAGCAAAATGTCACAACGGAATCCAATTAGGAAAGAATACATGAAAAAAAAATCTCAAAAAAATAAATTTTTAAATGTTTTAAACTAAAAAGTTATAAAATAATATTAAATTCTGCCTGTTTCTTAATAGAGAAAAAATGTCGAATTAGCAGAGCGTAGTTTCGATCATACGGACCTCTGGGTTATGGGCCGGGCAAGTTTCCACTGCGCCACTCTGCTACCTGAGTGGAGTACTTTAATATCTATCTAAACTCAGTAGCAAAATGTCACAACGGAATCCAAGTAGGGACGAATACATGAAAAAAGAAATGTGAAAAAAGTAAATTTTTAAATGTTTTAAACTAAAAAGTTATAAAATCGTATTAAATTCTTTCTGTTTCTTAATAGGGAAAAAAGTCGAATTAGCAGAGCGTAGTTTCGATCTACGGACCTCTGGGTTATGGGCCCAGCACGCTTCCACTGCGCCACTCTGCTACCTGAATGGCGTGCTTAAATATCTATCTAAACTCAGTAGCAAAATGTCACAACGTAATCCAATTAGGAATGAATACATAAAAAAAAATGTCAAAAAAATAAATTTTTAAATATTTTAAACTAAAAAGTTATAAAATATTATTAAATTCTGTCTGTTTCTTAATAGGGAAAAAATCGAATTAGCAGAGCGTCGTTTCGATCTACGGACCGCAGGGTTATGGGCCGGGCAAGCTTCCACTGCGCCACTCTGCTACCTGAGTGGAGTACTTTAATATCTATCTAAACTCAGTAGCAAAATGTCACAACGGAATCCAAGTAGGAACGAATACATGAAAAAAGAAATGTGAAAAAAATAAATTTTTAAATGTTATAAACTAAAAAGTTATAAAATCGTATTAAATTCTTTCTGTTTCTTAATAGGGAAAAAAGTCGAATTGGCAGACCGTATTCTCGATCTACGGACCTCTGGGTTATGGGCCCAGCACGCTTCCACTGCGCCACTCTGCTACCTGAACGGCGTGCTTAAATATCTATCTAAACTCAGTAGCAAAATGTCACAACGGAATCCAATTAGGAATGAATACATGAAAAAAAAATGTCAAAAAAATAAATTTTTAAATGTTTTAAACTAAAAAGTTATAAAATATTATTAAATTCTGTCTGTTTCTTAATAGGGAAAAAAAGTCGAATTAGCAGGGTGTAGATTCGATCTACGGACCTCTGGGTTATGGGCCCAGCACGCTTCCACTGCGCCACTCTACTATCTTCGGTTAATGTCTTAATATCTATCTAAACTCAGTAGCAAAATGTCACAACGGAATCCACTTAGGAACGAATACATGAAAAAAAAATGTCAAAAAAATTAATTTTTAAATGTTTTAAACTAAATGTTATAAAATCGTTTAAATTCTTCCTGTTTCTTAATAGGGAAAAAATCGAATTAGCAGAGCGTTGTTTCGATCTACGGACCTCTGGGTTATGGGCCCAGCACGCTTCCACTGCGCAACTCTGCTGCCGGAGCGGCATACTTAAATTTCTATCTAAACTCAGTAGCAAAATGTCACAACGGAATCCAATTAGGAACGAATACATGAAAAAAAAATGTCAAAAAAATAAATTTTTAAATATTTTAAACTAAAAAGTTGTAAAATCGTATTAAATTCTTTCTGTTTCTTAATAGGGAAAAAAGTCGAATTAGCAGAACGTAGCTTCGATCTACGGACCTCAGGCTTATGGGTCCAGCACGCTTCCACTGCGTCACTCTGCTATCTTCGGTTACTGTCTTAATATCTATCTAAACTCAGTAGCAAAATGTCACAACGGAATCCAATTAGGAACGAATACATGAAAAAAAAATGTCAAAAAAATAAATTTTTAAATGTTTTAAACTAAAAAGTTATAAAATCGTATTAAATTCTTTCTGTTTCTTAATAGGGAAAAAATCGAATTAGCAGAGCGTAGTTTCAATCATACGGACCTCTGGGTTATGGGTTGGCAAGCTTTCCACTGCGCCACTCTGCTACCTGAGTGGAGTACTTTAATATCTATCTAAACTCAGTAGCAAAATGTCACAATGGAATCCAAGTAGGAACGAATACATGAAAAAAGAAATATGAAAAAAATAAATTTTTAAATGTTTTAAACTAAAAAGTTATAAAATCGTGTTAAATTCTTTCTCTTTCTTAATAGGGAAAAATGTCGAATTAGCAGAGCGTAGTTTCGATCTACGGACCTCTGGGTTATGGGCCCAGCACGCTTTCACTGCGCCACTCTGCTACCTGAATGGCGTGCTTAAATATCTATCTAAACTCAGTAGCAAAATGTCACAACGGAATCCAATTAGGAATGAATACATGAAAAAAAAATGTCAAAAAAATAAATTTTTAAATGTTTTAAACTAAAAAGTTATAAAATATTATTAAATTCTGTCTGTTTCTTAATAGGGAAAAAAATCGAATTAGCAGAGCGTAGTTTCGATCTACGGACCTCTGGCTTATGGGCCCAGCACGCTTCCACTGCGCCACTCTGCTATCTTCGGTTACTGTCTTAATATCTATCTAAACTCAGTAGCAAAATGTCACAACGGAATCCACTTAGGAACGAATACATGAAAAAAAAATGTCAAAAAAAATAAATTTTTAAATGTTTTAAACTAAATGTTATAAAATCGTTTAAATTCTTCCTGTTTCTTAATAGGGAATAAATCGAATTAGCAGAGCGTAGTTTCAATCATACGGACCTCTGGCTTATGGGCCGAGCAAGCTTCCACTGCGCCACTCTGCTACCTGAGTGGAGTACTTTAATAAACTCAGTAGCAAAATATCACAACGGAATCCAAATAGGAACGAATACATGAAAAAAGAAATGTGAAAAAAATAAATTTTTAAATGTTTTAAACTAAAAAGTTATAAGATCGTATTAAATTCTTTCTGTTTCTTAATAGGGAAAAAAGTCGAATTAGCAGAGCGTAGTTTCGATCTACGGACCCCTGGGTTATGGGACCAGCACGCTTCCACTGCGCCACTCTGCTGCCGGAGTGGCATATTTAAATTTTTATCTAAACTCAGTAGCAAAATGTCACAACGGAATCCAATTAGGAACGAATACATGAAAAAAAATGTCAAAAAAATAAATTTTTAAATGGTTTAAACTAAAAAGTTGTAAAATCGTATTAAATTCTTTCTGTTTCTTAATAGGGAAAAAATCGAATTAGCAGAGCGTAGTTTCGATCTACGGACCTCTGGCTTATGGGCCCAGCACGCTTCCACTGCGCCACTCTGCCATCTTCGGTTATTGTCTTAATATCTATCTAAACTCAGTAGCAAAATGTCACAACGGAATCCAATTAGTAATGAATTCATGAAAAAGAAATGTCAAAAAAATAAATTTTTAAATGTTTTAAACTAAAAAGTTATAAAATCGTATTAAATTCTTTCTGTTTCTTAATAGGGAAAAAATCGAATGAGCAGAGCGTAGTTTCAATCATACGGACCTCTGGGTTATGGGCCGGGCAAGCTTCCACTGCGCCACTCTGCTACCTGAGTGGAGTACTTTAATATCTATCTAAACTCAGTAGCAAAATGTCACAACGGAATCCAAGTAGGAACGAATACATGAAAAAACAAATGTGAAAAAAATAAATTTTTAAATGTTTTAAACTAAAAAGTTATAAAATCGTATTAAATTCTTTCTGTTTCTTAATAGGGAAAAAAGTCGAATTAGCAGAGCGTACTTTCGATCTACGGACCTCTGGGTTATGGGTCCCAGCACGCTTCCACTGCGCCACTCTGCTACCTGAATAGCGTGCTTAAATATCTATCTAAACTCAGTAGCAAAATGTCACAACGGAATCCAATTAGGAATGAATACATGAAAAAAAAATGTCAAAAAAATAAATTTTTAAATGTTTTAAACTAAAAAGTTATAAAATATTATTAAATTCTGCCTGTTTCTTAATAGGGAAAAAATCGAATTAACAGAGCGTAGTTTCAATCATACGGACCTCTGGGTTATGGGCCGGGCAAGCTTCCACTGCGCCACTCTGCTACCTGAGTGGAGTACTTTAATATCTATCTAAACTCAGTAGCAAGATGTCACAACGGAATCCAAGTAGGAACGAATACATGAAAAAAGAAATGTGAAAAAAATAAATTTTTAGATGTTTTAAACTAAAAAGTTATAAAATCGTATTAAATTCTTTCTGTTTCTTAATAGGGAAAAAAGTCGAATTAGCAGAGCGTAGTTTCGATCTACGGACGTCTGGGTTATGGGCCGAGCACGCTTCCACTGCGACACTCTGCCATCTTCGGTTATTGTCTTAATATCTATCTAAACTCAGTAGCAAAATGTCACAACGGAATCCAATTAGGAACGAATACATGAAAAAGAAATGTCAAAAAAATAAATTTTTAAATGTTTTAAACTAAAAAGTTATAAAATCGTATTAAATTCTTTCTGTTTCTTAATAGGGAAAAAATCGAATGAGCAGAGCGTAGTTTCAATCATACGGACCTCTGGGTTATGGGCCGGGCAAGCTTCCACTGCGCCACTCTGCTACCTGAGTGGAGTACTTTAATATCTATCTAAACTCAGTAGCAAAATGTCACAACGGAATCCAAGTAGGAACGAATACATGAAAAAAGAAATGTGAAAAAAATAAATTTTTAAATGTTTTAAACTAAAAAGTTATAAAATCGTATTAAATTCTTTCTGTTTCTTAATAGGGAAAAAAGTCGAATTAGCAGAGCGTAGTTTCGATCTACGGACCTCTGGGTTATGGGCCCAGCACGCTTCCACTGCGCCACTCTGCTACCTGAATAGCGTGCTTAAATATCTATCTAAACTCAGTAGCAAAATGTCACAACGGAATCCAATTAGGAATGAATACATGAAAAAAAAATGTCAAAAAAATCAATTTTTAAATGTTTTAAACTAAAAAGTTATAAAATATTATTAAATTCTGCCTGTTTCTTAATAGGGAAAAAATCGAATTAACAGAGCGTAGTTTCAATCATACGGACCTCTGGGTTATGGGCCGGGCAAGCTTCCACTGCGCCACTCTGCTACCTGAGTGGAGTACTTTAATATCTATCTAAACTCAGTAGCAAGATGTCACAACGGAATCCAAGTAGGAACGAATACATGAAAAAAGAAATGTGAAAAAAATAAATTTTTAGATGTTTTAAACTAAAAAGTTATAAAATCGTATTAAATTCTTTCTGTTTCTTAATAGGGAAAAAAGTCGAATTGGCAGACCGTATTCTCGATCTACGGACCTCTGGGTTATGGGCCGAGCACGCTTCCACTGCGACACTCTGCTGCCGGAGCGGCATACTTAAATATCTATCTAAACTCAGTAGCAAAATGTCACAACGGAATCCAATTAGGAAAGAATACATGAAAAAAAAATGTCAAAAAAATAAATTTTTAAATGTTTTAAACTAAAAAGTTATAAAATAATATTAAATTCTGCCTGTTTCTTAATAGAGAAAAAATGTCGAATTAGCAGAGCGTAGTTTCAATCATACGGACCTCTGGGTTATGGGCCGGGCAAGCTTCCACTTCGCCTCTCTGCTACCTGAGTGGAGTACTTTAATATCTATCTAAACTCAGTAGCAAAATGTCACAACGGAATCCAAGTAGGAACGAATACATGAAAAAAGAAATGTGAAAAAAGTAAATTTTTAAATGTTTTAAACTAAAAAGTTATAAAATCGTATTAAATTCTTTCTGTTTCTTAATAGGGAAAAAAGTCGAATTAGCAGAGCGTAGTTTCGATCTACGGACCTCTGGGTTATGGGCCCAGCACGCTTCCACTGTGCCACTCTGCTACCTGAATGGCGTGCTTAAATATCTATCTAAACTCAGTAGCAAAATGTCACAACGGAATCCAATTAGGAATGAATACATGAAAAAAAATGTCAAAAAAATAAATTTTTAAATGTTTTAAACTAAAAAGTTATAAAATATTATTAAATTCTGTCTGTTTCTTAATAGGGAAAAAAGTCGAATTGGCAGAGCGTCGTTTCGATCTACGGACCGCTGGGTTATGGGCCGGGCAACCTTCCACTGCGCCACTCCGCTACCTGAATGGCGTGTTTAAATATCTATCTAAACTCTGTAGCAAAATGTCACAACGGAATCCAATTAGGAACGAATACATGAAAAAAAAATGTCAAAAAAATAAATTTTTAAATGTTTTAAACTAAAAAGTTATAAAATCGTATTAAATTCTTTCTGTTTCTTAATAGGGAAAAAATCGAATTAGCAGAGCGTAGTTTCAATCATACGGACCTCTGGGTTATGGGCCGGGCAAGCTTCCACTGCTCCACTCTGCTACCTGAGTGGAGTACTTTAATATCTATCTAAACTCAGTAGCAAAATGTCACAACGGAATCCAAGTAGGAACGAATACATGAAAAAAGAAATGTGAAAAAAATAAATTTTTAAATGTTTTAAACTAAAAAGTTATAAAATCGTATTAAATTCTTTCTGTTTCTTAATAATGAAAAAAGTCGAATTAGCAGAGCGTATTCTCGATCTACGTACCTCTGGGTTATGGGCCCAGCACGCTTCCACTGCGCCACTCTGCTACCTGAACGGCGCGCTTAAATATCTATCTAAACTCAGTAGCAAAATGTCACAACGGAATCCAATTAGGAATGAATACATGAAAAAAAAATGTCAAAAAAATAAATTTTTAAATGTTTTAAACTAAAAAGTTATAAAATATTATTAAATTCTTTCTGTTTCTTAATAGGGAAAAAAAGTCGAATTAGGAAGGTGTAGTTTCGATCTACGGACCTCTGGGTTATAGGCCCAGCACGCTTCCACTGCGCCACTCTACTATCTTCGGTTGATGTCTTAATATCTATCTAAACTCAGTAGCAAAATGTCACAACGGAATCCACTTAGGAACGAATACATGAAAAAAAAATGTCAAAAAAATAAATTTTTAAATGTTTTAAACTAAATGTTATAAAATCGTTTAAATTCTTCCTGTTTCTTAATACGGAAAAAATCGAATTAGCAGAGCGTTGTTTCGATCTACGAACCTCTGGGTTATGGGCCCAGCACGCTTCCACTGCGCAACTCTGCTGCCGGAGTGGCATACTTAAATTTCTTTCTAAACTCAGTAGCAAAATGTCACAACGGAATCCAATTAGGAACGAATACATGAAAAAAAAATGTCAAAAAAATAAATTTTTAAATGTTTTAAACTAAAAAGTTATAAAATCGTATTAAATTCTTTCTGTTTCTTAATAGGTAAAAAACGTCGAATTAGCAGAACGTAGTTTCGATCTACGGACCTCAGGCTTATGGGTCCAGCACGCTTCCACTGCGCCACTCTGCTATCTTCGGTTATTGTCTTAATATCTATCTAAACTCAGTAGCAAAATGTCACAACGGAATCCAATTAGGAACGAATACATGAACAAAAAATGTCAAAAAAATAAATTTTTAAATGTTTTAAACTAAAAAGTTATAAAATCGTATTAAATTCTTTCTGTTTCTTAATAGGGAAAAAATCGAATTAGCAGAGCGTAGTTTCAATCATACGGACCTCTGGGTTATGGGCCTTGGCAAGCTTCCACTGCGCCACTCTGCTACCTGAGTGGAGTACTTTAATATCTATCTAAACTCAGTAGCAAAATGTCCCAATGGAATCCAAGTAGGAACGAATACATGAAAAAAGAAATATGAAAAAAATAAATTTTTAAATGTTTTAAACTAAAAAGTTATAAAATCGTATTAAATTCTTTCTGTTTCTTAATAGGGAAAAATGTCGAATTAGCAGAGCGTAGTTTCGATCTACGGACCTCTGGGTTATGGGCCCAGCACGCTTCCACTGCGCCACTCTGCTACCTGAATGGCGTGCTTAAATATCTATCTAAACTCAGTAGCAAAATGTCACAACGGAATCCAATTAGGAATGAATACATGAAAAAAAAATATCAAAAAAATAAATTTTTAAATGTTTTAAACTAAAAAGTTATAAAATATTATTAAATTCTGTCTGTTTCTTAATAGGGAAAAAAAAGTCGAATTTGCAGAGCGTAGTTTCGATCTACGGACCTCTGGGTTATGGGTCCCAGCACGCTTCCACTGCGCCACTCTGCTACCAGATTGGAGTACTTTAATAAACTCAGTAGCAAAATGTCACAACGGAATCCAATTAGGAACGAATACATGAAAAAAAAATGTCAAAAAAATAAATTTTTAAATGTTTTAAACTAAAAAGTTGTAAAATCGTATTAAATTCTTTCTGTTTCTTAATAGGGAAAAAAGTCGAATTAGCAGAGCGTAGTTTCGATCCACGGACCTCTGCACGCTTCCACTGCGCCACTCCGCTAACTTAGGTTATTGTCTTAATATCTATCTAAACTCAGTAGCAAAATGTCACAACGGAATCCAAGTAGGAACGAATACATGAAAAAAGAAATGTGAAAAAAATAAATTTTTAAATGTTTTAAACTAAAAAGTTATAAAATCGTATTAAATTCTTTCTGTTTCTTAATAGGGAAAAAAGTCGAATTAGCAGAGCGTAGTTTCGATCTACGGACCTCTGGGTTATGGGCCCAGCACGCTTCCACTGCGCCACTCTGCTACCTGAA
>JBBBDQ010025593.1:0-56549 GCA_037127315.1 Ascarosepion bandense
TAACAGTGGCGACGAAGATGCTTCGAATTTACGCGGAGGTGACTACCAAAATTTGCCATACAACATAACAGTGGCGACGAAGATACTTTAAATTACTTCGAATTTACGTGGAGGTGAAAACCAAAATTCGTCACACAACATAATAGTGGCAACAAAGTTACTTCGAATTGCTTCGAATTTACGCAGAAGTGGAAACAAAATTCGTCCCAAACATAACGGTGGTGACGAAGAGATCTCAAAGAAGAAGAATTTCAAATTCACACAAAGATTTCAATTGGACGTAGAAAAAACTTTCGCAGGTCATACGCGAAAGTACTTCTGGAAAATATACGTACTACACCATTAACTGCGTTGACGAGAATTATTACACGGCAAAGAAAGCGTAAGTTATATCTTTCTATTTTTGTCTGTGGTGAATTTTTTTTTCTGTTGAGGAGGTTGAAATTTCGGTCTTTCCCCTCGGCATAAAGAAATTGTAATAATGGAACAATTTCAAGCGTCCATGTTATAACTGTTGAAATGTCAAATGCAACAGCAATTACAGATACAAGAAAGAATGAAGGAAAAATTCCAAAAACAGCAATTGGAACTACAGGAGAAGATGATGCAGTTACATCTAGAAAGTGACAAAAAACAACAAAAATGGCAAAAGAACTCGTAGGTTTAATTCTAGAGAAGAATAAAAACTCAGATGAGAGTACGTTCTCCCAGAACACCATCTGGTAGACTATCGAAACTTTCAACTATAATCCAGACGAAGACAAAACTTTTGAAAGGTATTACGATAGATACCAGGACTTTTTTGAAATCGACTGTAAGTCATGGTCTTCGGAGAAAAAAATCAGGTTACTCCTCAGGAAATTAGGCACGCATGAACATAAATTCACGGACTTCATCCTTCCGAAAAAAACAAGGGATCTAGAATTCAATGAGGCTGTAAAACTACTAAAAGAATTATTTAGCCCTAGGTTATCCCTGTTCCACAAAAGGTGGAGATGCCTAAATCTGCAAAAGAACGAGGCTGAAGATTACACCACGTTCGCCTCAGTAGTTAACAAAAACTGCGACGACTTCAGACTGGCAGAACTAACTGCAAACAATTTTAAATGTTTAATTTTCGTCCAAGGTCTGGTGTCAGGAAAAGATAGCGAGATGAGGAGAAAAATTTTGACAAAGTTTGGAGAACGAACAAAACATCTCTCTGCAAAATCTGGCGGATTATTGCCAGAAATGTATAAGTATTAAAGAAGACTAAAAAAAAAAAAAAATACAGGAATCCGCTGTAGCCAATGTAAAAAAGATAAATCGCAAGTCGCATTTTCGGTCGCCGTCTCCAAGACGAAGATGTTGGAAGGAAAAATCGTCCCACGACATTAACAGTGGCTCACATTTGCGGTCTCCGTCACCAAGACGAAGAAATTATTCGCCTTTAAAAAATTTTTTTGAAAAAAGACCCCCTCCCCCAAAAGCCTGCTATGCTTGTGGAGAATGGCACTGGCGCAGTGACTGTCCGTTCAAATTTTAAAAATGCAGACACTGTAATAAGCTAGGTCACAAAATGTCTAAGTGTAGATTTAGACGCAAATTGCAGGTAAAATTAACCAAATCATATGAGGAAAACCATGGCGTTAGAAAATATTTATAAGTGAAAATATTTAAAAAAACCGGTGAGAATGCAATTAGATAGCGGATCGGATATAAGTATCATAAATATGAAAACCTGGTACAAGTTAAATAAACCCAGGTTGAAGACTAGTAAAGTGGCTAAAACGGTGACTGGAAAAAAGGATCAAATTTGAAGGTGAGTTAATTCTCAACGTAAATTTTTCACAACCAAACAAAAAGACTAAAAACGTTCGTTATGAAAGGAACGAATAATCTGGATGAGTGAATTTAATTTGTGGGACCTTCCTATAAATTCTTATTGTAAAAATATAAGAGAAGACTCGTCTGACGCGGCAACAATACTAAAGGAGGAGATTAAAAAAAATTCCTGGAAGTATTCTCTGAAGGTTTGGGCAGATGTACCAAAACGTCGGCGATAATCAAATTAAAAGAAAACGTGACTCCGGTGTTCAAAAAGAAGAGAAACGCGCATTATGCGGCCATTGATAAAATTGACGCTGAGCTGGAAAGACTAGAAAAAATAGGCGTACTAACAAAAGTCGACTATAGCGATTGGGCCGCACCTGCTGTCTACATAAAAAAAGAAGACGGGAGAGATTAGAAGATGCGCTGATTTTTCGACCGGACTAAACAACGCCATTGAAGATTACCACTACCCCCTTCCAAGCCAGGAGGAGGTATTTTCTAAGCTGAATGGCGGGAAGGTTTTTTCAAAAATAGACCTTAGCGACGCATATCTCCAAATTCCAGTGGAGAATGAAAGCTCAAAGCTATTGTGCATAAATACGCACAAGGGGCTTTACAAATACGAACGTTTGGCGTTCGGAATAAAAACAGCACCGGCGGTGTTCCAGCAGACAATGGACACGATGCTGGCAGGATTAGATTTCGCGATCGCATATCTTGATGACATCCTAATAAAAAGCGAAACTGTCGAAGAACATAAGGGTCACCGACGGGAAGTTTTCAAAAGAATACGGAATTATGGCTTGAAGATAAAGGAAAGCAAATGTGATTTGTTACTGGAAGAAATTAAATATCTGGGTCATATCATCAATAAAGATGGGAAAAAGCCAGACCCAAATCGCTCCCATGCGATTCGAAATATGCCAGATCCAAAAAACGTAAAGACATTGCAAAGTTTTCTTGGTTTAGTGAGTTACTATCAGGAGTTCATTCCAAATCTGCACAAGTTGCGTGCGCCTTTAAATGAGCTACTAAAAAAAGATAAAGTATGGTGCTGGTCTGAGGATTGCAAGAAAGCATTTAAGGAGATAAAAGATAGACTTACATCAGATTTATTTTTAGCTCACTACGATCCCAAATTAGACATTGTAATCGCTTGCGATGCTAGCTCTTATGGGATTGGTGCTTGTATATTACACAAGTTGAAGAATGGACAAATAAAACCGATTGCTCATGCAAGCAGAACACTGCTCCCGGCTGAGCAAAACTACTCACAAATCGAAAAAGAGGCACTGGCAATAGTGTTTGCAATAACAAAGTTTCACAGATATATTCATGGAAGGAAATTCACATTGCAGACGTTGTTGACCATCTACGGATCAAAAAAGGGACTCCCCACATATACTGCAAATAGACTACTGAGATGGGGTACTTTGCTGCTAAATTACAATTTTGACTTACAACACTTAGCATCAACAAAAATTGGACACGCGGATGGGATGTCGAGACACATTGTGAGGTCAAACGATCCGTTAGAGGACACCGTTATAGCAGCATTAAAATCTGAAGTGGAAGTGAAGAATACTCTCACTGGAACTGTCAGATTTACCGGTGTCATTAGCAGATATAAAAAAAGAAGCGTCAAAAGACGATTACATCAAAGATGTAAAAAATAAATTACTGGAAAAAGACCAACGAATGGCAGAAACTTTTTCTACGTGCGACAACGTATTACTCTACAGCGAAAGAGTTGTAATTCCTAAAGTGTTACAGAGGAAAATACTGAAAGATTTTCATACGGGTCATCCCGGTGTGAATCGAATGAAAAGTTTAATGAGGTCGTACGTGTTCTGGCCAGGCATGGACGCGGACATTGCGGCCATGGTGGGAAAATGCGAGGGTTGTGCGCTGGTGGCGAAATCGCCACAAGTACTACAAAAGCCTTGGCCGAAAACGGATAGACCGTGGTCGAGACTGCACATAGACTTTGCCGGGCCAATGGGTAAAACTTATTACTTAATTGTCGTAGATAGCTACACAAAGTGGCCGGAGGTTTTTCAAATGAAACAACCCACAGCAAAGAATACTATAAACAGACACCATGAACTTTTCGCAAGATTTGGAGTAGTAGACACAATTGTCAGTGACAATGGGTCACAATTTACATCCAAAGAGTTTAAGGAATTCTGCGATACATTTCAAGTGGAACATGTAACCACTCCACCCTATCACCCACGTAGCAATGGTCTAGCTGAAAGATTCGTGGACACACTAAAGAGAGCATTAAGGAAGGCTACGGGGACGGCCACAAAAGTCTCAAAACGGCCCTACAGTTATTCCTACAGGTATACAGAATTACGCCAGAATTAGTTACATCTAGACAATTCAACTGTAAAATGGTAAGACCCTGTCGTCAATCTAGAACTGCGCTTCAATCTATGAGGTCTAGGTATCAGAAGGGGAACGTAATATGTATTTTGCGTAATACAAAAATGTGGCACAAGGCCAGAAGGAGGGATAGGGGAAGGTTGGTCTTCAATCTGTTTTATCTTAAACTTAGCTAGCAACAATTACTAACCCAAACATACCACAGTATTCCTTCCATTAAAACACATTCTTATCATTCTTATTACAGCCACCATAATACCACAAGTCTCTATGTAGTCCTAGCTATTTCCTGTATGCACAACTTGGGGGTTGATAAAAGAACATTAAAAAAAGACACCTTACAGCACTGAGAGAGTGACTGAAGTTATGCGTGGGATGCCAGATGAGAATAAATAACACTACAGATTCTTTAAGAAGAAACAAGAACGGAAATTAATTATGACTCGCAAAAAAAAACGGGAAATTAATTATGACTCACAAAAAACCCGGAAATTAATTATGACTCAAAAAAAAAAAAAAAAAAAAAAAAAACGGAAATTAATTATGACTCAAAAGAAAACGGAAATTAATTATGACTTAAAAAAAAACGGAAACTAAGTATGACTCACAAAAAAAATGGAAATTAATAATGACTCACAAAAAAACGGAAATTAATTATGACTCAAAATACAACGGAAATTAATTCTGACTCGCAAAAGCCCGGAAATTAATTCTGACTCGCAAAATACAGCGGAAATTAATTCTGACTCGCAAAATACAGCGGAAATTAATTCTGACTCGCAAAATACAGCGGAAATTAATTCTGACTCGCAAAATACAGCGGAAATTAATTCTGACTCGCAAAATACAGCGGAAATTAATTCTGACTCGCAAAATACAGCGGAAATTAATTCTGACTCGCAAAATACAGCGGAAATTAATTCTGACTCGCAAAATACAGCGGAAATTAATTCTGACTCGCAAAATACAGCGGAAATTAATTCTGACTCGCAAAATACAGCGGAAATTAATTCTGACTCGCAAAATACAGCGGAAATTAATTCTGACTCGCAAAATACAGCGGAAATTAATTCTGACTCGCAAAATACAGCGGAAATTAATTCTGACTCGCAAAATACAGCGGAAATTAATTCTGACTCGCAAAATACAGCGGAAATTAATTCTGACTCGCAAAATACAGCGGAAATTAATTCTGACTCGCAAAATACAGCGGAAATTAATTCTGACTCGCAAAATACAGCGGAAATTAATTCTGACTCGCAAAATACAGCGGAAATTAATTCTGACTCGCAAAATACAGCGGAAATTAATTCTGACTCGCAAAATACAGCGGAAATTAATTCTGACTCGCAAAATACAGCGGAAATTAATTCTGACTCGCAAAATACAGCGGAAATTAATTCTGACTCGCAAAATACAGCGGAAATTAATTCTGACTCGCAAAATACAGCGGAAATTAATTCTGACTCGCAAAATACAGCGGAAATTAATTCTGACTCGCAAAATACAGCGGAAATTAATTCTGACTCGCAAAATACAGCGGAAATTAATTCTGACTCGCAAAATACAGCGGAAATTAATTCTGACTCGCAAAATACAGCGGAAATTAATTCTGACTCGCAAAATACAGCGGAAATTAATTCTGACTCGCAAAATACAGCGGAAATTAATTCTGACTCGCAAAATACAGCGGAAATTAATTCTGACTCGCAAAATACAGCGGAAATTAATTCTGACTCGCAAAATACAGCGGAAATTAATTCTGACTCGCAAAATACAGCGGAAATTAATTCTGACTCGCAAAATACAGCGGAAATTAATTCTGACTCGCAAAATACAGCGGAAATTAATTCTGACTCGCAAAATACAGCGGAAATTAATTCTGACTCGCAAAATACAGCGGAAATTAATTCTGACTCGCAAAATACAGCGGAAATTAATTCTGACTCGCAAAATACAGCGGAAATTAATTCTGACTCGCAAAATACAGCGGAAATTAATTCTGACTCGCAAAATACAGCGGAAATTAATTCTGACTCGCAAAATACAGCGGAAATTAATTCTGACTCGCAAAAACAAGCCATTTCTTGCCCCAGTTAACCATTGATTGCAGATTTGTTTCAAGTTTACTTTAAGTTTACTTTGTCAGTCTTGGCAAAATTTCTAATAAGACGAGAGTAAATGGTGGTGTCACCTGTGTGTGTGTTTGCTATTGATATGTTTAATCACTACAATCAGCTTATCTTTCCTTTGATGTCTAACAAAACGTTTACCTTTAACATTTCTGCTTAGGTCCTAACACTCCTATTTGCAAGCCTCATGAATTCCTTCATTTCTTTCGACTGGTGATTTCTCCTTGTTAGACAGAGAGTGTTTCCTTTTCAATTACAAAATCTGTTTTAATTTCTTCTAAATACCTGTTCGTCTGGTGGTCGGCAATTTAGCGATTTCACAAGTGCCAACCCAGTCGGCTTTTTTTTTTTAAATCATTAGTGACGAGTAGGCATCATAATCGGATTTTGTTCGACGATACGATCAAATTAGTTCGCCTTGAACAGGAACGTTGGATAAAGGGAATCGAATAGACAAAGAAAAAGGACATTTGAAAAATAAAACCATCATCACACCCCAGTGCCTCCCACCTCACAAAAAAAAAATTGCTGTCAGTCTCAAATCCAAAGATGTTGCTACGAAATGAAAAGAACAAGCCTGCAGTACTGATAATATTATGTGCGTTGTAGTGCAGTGGATATCGACTCGGAACGAAAAATCGGGAACCCGGGTTCGAACTCCAGTTGAATTCCTTGCATTCACTTACGAGTAAATAACCTTAAGAAAAGGTATTAATCTCTTCCCTCTAGTTATGGGTTAAATACCAGGACAGATTGGGTTCTATAGCCTTCTGCCCAGTCAGTCAAGTCTCTTTTGAGACATGATTGCCCAAGCGTGTATCACGTATGACCAGGGCCGTAGCTGATGCTAAAAAAACACCGGGCACAGAGAAAATTGCCCGGATTTATTAGTTGACAATGTGATGACGTCATCAGTGTCATCCATTTCCAGAAACTATGATTTTTGCAGATTTTTTCGGCTATTCCAATGGAAATTAGGCACAGAACGTGAACGAAAGCAGGAAATCAGGTTCGGACTTTCTGAGTATAACCAGTCTTTTCTCTCAAAATGATTAAATCAAATATTATATTATATTATATTATATTATATTATATATATTTATATTATATTTATATTATATTTATATTTATATTATATATATTTATATTATATAATATATATTATATTATATTAAATCAGGTTCGGACTTTCTGAGTAGAACCAGTCTTTCATTCGGATGTTTTCTTCGTTTTTTCTTTCTTTCTTTGTGAATTGTTGATTTTTAACGAATTTTCTTGCCCGGATTTTCACTATGATTGCACGGATCGGCCCGGACCCGAGCCCGGTAGTCAGATACGGCCATGCATATGACATTTAACTGACTGACTGAATGTAATAGTTGGAAACATAACTAAAACTTCTACTGGGCATGAAGTGGGAAATCGGTTTTCTATTGTTATGAAGCAATGAACTGATCCTCCATTAATTACTATTTAGTAATATAATACATCTCATCTCCTTCCATCTATGGGTTGAATAGCAGGAGAGATTGGGTTCTGTAGCATTGGTTAGCAACCAGTCTACCACAAAAAGCAATGGGAACCTACTGCGGCATAATCTTCTGCCCAGTCAGTCTCTTTCGAAATATGATCGCCCAAAGCGTATCACGTATAGCACTTGACTGACTGGCTGATAATAGGTTGAACGAAAGGATTCGAACAAAGGCTGAAATTTGGACAAAGGCTGAAATTCGAACAACGACTGAAATAAAATACCACCTTATTCTATTGGGATATGCAGGTGGTGTCATGGATACTGGTTTGGAATGATAAATCGAAGAGCCAGGTTCGAACTGCAGTAAGGTTTGTTGAATTTTCGTAGGTGCAAATACATCTATTCCTCCCCCAGCTAGGGGTTAAATAATAAGGCCCATATTTGGAAAAAGCATTGTTAGTAAAAAAAAAAAAGTAATGTGATATTCGCTCGTAAATAGAAATAATTATCATTACAATGCAAAATAGGTTTGTGTTTAAATAACCGACGAAGTGATGATAGTCCGTAAAAAAACAGTCAATCAATCAGTCAAAAATTTGTCGGTTGATTTACAGCTTGTTTAAAGGAATTCTAATTGCTTAAATATACTTATGCACATGCGTGAACACACACAAAGACACACACACGCGTGTGCCGGCAAGTACACACACGTACACCCACGAGCGTGCACACACAAATACGCGTGACACACAAACACACTCGTGCGTGCACACACGGGCACACATAAACATACACGCTCGTGCACAGATGCAGACACAAGCGAACATGCACATACGCGCGCGCGCACACACACACACAGACATACACTCACTCACACACACACACACACACGATAGAGAGACGAAGAATCATAGAGCATAATAGAAGTATTGTGACTGACCCAGACCCTAAGAAGGCTAGGGAAATCAAGTCCTCCGGAAATGAAGATCCACTTTTTCAAGAGCGTAGACATTCTCTACGCTAGTTGGTTCCCTCTGGCCACGCGGTCAACAACGTGAAGATTTTGTGAGGCTTCAAAAAGTGATTCTGTCGCAAAAGGTCAGACCACTTTCACTCGGGTCGGTGGTACCTGCGCCATGAAATATATATATATATATATATATATATATAGGAAAGAATATTAATAAAAAGTTTTGAATTTAAAAATGTACTTTTTTTTAACAGTATTTGTTTATTTTTATTATATTATATTTCAGACCGCCCTCGGTCCTTCATCAGAAACAACTGATTTTTAAATTTGAATTAGAAACGTATTTCACGATAGCGTTCGAATATTTTTTTGTTTACATCACGTGGTGTTGTTTACATCACGTGGTGTGTTTGTCCAATTGCAGCCCATTTTAATCAACCTGATCATACTTTAGAAAATTGCAAATGTTTACTAATAGACTCCAATTTTAGTTCTACATACACACGCAGAAAGAAAGAAACATACTGGATTTTAAAATTAAATACACACAAGCTAGGGTTAAATAGGGACTTAGGTGTGTTGAATCTTTATAAATATTTCAATAGCTAAAAAATTTTTTTCAGATATTCCAAGAAATTTTTATCTAAAACAAACAGACTTTCTCTACGGACATGCCGCATGTTGTGAACAAACACACCACGTGATGTAAACAAAAAAAATATTCGAACGCTATCGTGAAATACGTTTCTAATTCAAATTTAAAAATCAGTTGTTTCTGATGAAGGACCGAGGGCGGTCTGAAATATAATATAATAAAAATAAACAAATACTGTTAAAAAAAAGTACATTTTTAAATTCAAAACTTTTTATTAATATTCTTTCCTATACATATTAAGACAGTATACGTGGATGATCATCACTATGTTATATATATATATATATATATATATATATTAGTTTTTTCTTCTTCTATGTGCCATGTCCCTTCAGGACGTAGGCAATCATGGCCTTCCACATCTCCCTATTCATAGTAGCTTTTAACAGTTTTTTTTTTGCTGTTACCCCTCCAAACCCTGCTCTGTCGTCCACTTGTGTACGCCCATCATGTATGTTATGCTTTCCTTTTCTCTGTCTCTCTTTACCTGTGACCTGACCTGTGAGTATCGGATTCTCCAAGCCTTCCTTCGTCATCAAATGCCACAGGAACTTCAGTTGCTTTTTCCTGGTGTTAAATATCCTTTTCGTTTCCATCCTTTTTCTCACTCCCTCTCTCTCTCTCATCTCTCTCTCTCTCTCTCTCTCTATATATATATATATATATATATATACGCATCCTTCATTCAACAATGAATTAGAACACTCTCAGCTATTGGGCGTATATAATGTTAATATACACGCTAAAACGTCTACCTCCTTCTACCAAGCGCCCATAGCTCAGAGGTAGAATCGCCGACTGACGCCAATTCGATCGGGTTTCAATACTGGGTTAAAAGCAATCGGAGTCTAACCGTACTGATGACTGTGATACAGCGAAACAGATCTGTCTGGGGATGACTATTTACGCTCTCATACCCTGATTGAGAACTCTGGGAGAATGGTAGACTTTGAAAAACAGTAGCTACTCTGGCATCTAAGCATCGTTCATTCAGCAATGAATTAGAACACTCTCAGCTATTGGGTGTGTATAAGGATAATATACACGCTGAAAAGTCTGCTTCCTTCTACCGAGTGCCCATAGCCCAGAGGTAGAATCGCCGACTGACGCCAATTCGTTCGGATTGCAATCCTGGGTTAAAAGCAGTCGGAGTCTAACCGTACTGATGAGCTGTGATGCAGCGAAACAGATCTGTCTGCAGATGACTGTATATATATATATGCGTGTGCGTGCGTCTGAGTTATATATTCATTTTTATTTTAATATTGTATATTTGCTGAAATATTATTAATTTATTGACGACTCATACATAAAAGGTGTCGATGTTACGCAATTTTGAAGTTTTTTTTTACGATTTATTTATATAAATAGGTTTTTGAATTTCTTTTGAAATTGGAAATTAAGTTTGTAAATATCGGAATTTGATTCCTTAGTGTCAATCTTTGAGGCAAGACTTTATTTGCTGGATGTTAATTTGAATCGCAGGTTATCCACACCTGAAGATGATATCAAGCCATGCCAGAGCGAAATAGTCTTGGCTTCAAAACAATTTTCGCTAAAGCAAACTTATTACTCTATTATAATTGTGCCTGTTTCTTCAGTCGTTAGTTCGCGTGATGGTTAGGAATTGCCAATGCCTAATAAATAATGGATTAATCCGTTTTGATTGGGTGAAATACAAGGAAAAAACACGACTTGGTTTCAGTTACTGGCATCTGGGTCTCACCCATTCACAGTTAGATCAACCAAACGCAGACGACAATTCTACTCCTGCAGCTTCTTTTCTCGTATTTCCCGCCTGTGGAACTCGCTTCCTTATTCTTGCTTTCCTAACGGTTACAATCTCCAGGAATTTAAATGCAAGGTCAATACTCATCTCTTAACTACATTACCCTAATTCTTTCCACACTGCTCTGTATATCATTTCTTTTCTCTTCACCTGTCATCCCACCTGTATTCCCATCCTTCTCTTGCTCCTTTCTAACTGGTTCGTCTTTCTCTTTAATCTCCTCCTATCTAATCTTTTTACTCTTATGTAGCCCCCTGCACATCAGTGGCGTTACCTTTCTCTCTACCTTTGCAACTGTCATCACACTTGTATTTCCATCCTTCTCTTGCTCCTTTCTAACTGGTTCGTCTTTCTCTTCACTCTCCTCCTATCTAATCTTTTTGCTCTTATGTAGACCCCTAATCTTTTTACTCTTATGTAGCCCCCTGCACATCAGTGGCGTTACCGCCTTGCTCGGGGCGATATGATTAAAAAAAATAATGAAAGAGAGAAAGCAAAATAGAAGCGTTTCACGGCTGTTTCAATAAAATGCAAAAAAAAAAATAATTGTTAATTTAAAATCTATTCATTTTTACCCACTTCTTAAAATATCCACCGACGTTATTATTTATGATTGTTATAGTAATATTTTTTTTAATTGTCAAGCTCGAAAATTTAACGATGTGATAGAGTAATTACTACGGATAACTGATTGCCTTTGAACTCACTATGTGCTTATTCAACCATTACTATCTCAACAGTATCCGATACGCGGATGATACGGTGCTAGTGCCGACTAGGTACGAATTTACACGAGATACTAGATTAGCAACTAGGTCCCACCCTTTTACAGTGAAACAGATAAGATGTAACCGTAATTTCTACTCCAACAACTACTTTTCTCGCGCTTCCCGCCTGTGGAATTCCCTTCCACATGCCTGCTTCCCCGACAGCTACAATCTCCAGGAGTTTAAATGTAAGGTCAATAGACACCTCCTAACACACAAACTTGCATCTATTCTCTCAAACACCCTCACCATCTAACCAACCCTCATTCTCGGTACCCTTACCCGTCTATCACCCGCCTTCTGACATTTCCTATATCTAACCATCGTTTTCCCATCACTTCCCCGACCCTATGTAACCCCCTGCGCAATAGTGGCAGTGGAATGCCTTGCTCTGGGTGAAACGATTAAAAAAAAAGACACAGAAAGGAAAATTCAGGACCTTTTACAGAAGTTAGCCAAAGTAAATAAAAACAAAAAACTGAGCATTAACCTCAAGAAAACTGAATGTATGGCCATCAGCAAAAAAGAGGAGACCAATATGACAACTGCAAGTTGGAGAATCTGAAATAAAACAAGAAACAAAATTAAATATCCGGAAAGTGTTTTGACAGAGGATGGAAAATGCGATACAGAGATAAAAAGACGCATTGGCATGGCCGAAGACGCATTTCAGAAGCTAACCAGAGTACTGAAAGACAGGAAAATCTCATTAGAAACAAAGAAAAAAGTGCTGTATTGCTATGTGATATCAGTCCTTCTGTATGGAAGTGAATGCTAGCCGATCTCATCAACGATGAAGAAGAGGCTTGAGGCAGCAGAAATGTGGTTTTCCAGAAGGATGTTGAGGATACCATGGACAGAGCGCTTGTGCAACGATGAGGTGTTGGAAAGGATGCAGACGAGAGGAAAACTGATAATAAATATCAGGAAGAGACAAATGAGGTTCCTGGGACACGTAAGAGGGAACGAAGGCCTGGAGAACTTGATACTCACAGGTCGGATAAATGGAAGTATTGAAATGGGGAAGCAGCGCAATGGTATCCTCAGCATCCTTCTGTAAAACCACATTTCTGCTGCCTCAAGCGTCCCTATCATCTTTAATTAGATCGGCCAGCATTCACTTCCATACAGAAGGAGAGATATCACGTAGCAATCCAGCACTCTTTTCTCTGTTTCTAATGAGATTTTCCTGTCTTTCAGTACACTGCTTAGCTTCTGAAATGCGTCTTTGGCCATGCCAATGCGTCTTTTTATCTCTGTATCGCATTTTTCATCCGCTATCAAAACACTTCCCAGGTATTCGTCAGAGCAGAAGCCATAAAAATATTTGTAGAAGACACAGAAGGAAGCCACATCTCAATGATGAGAAATTAATGTGGAAAGAGAGTTTGGAGAATCTATTACTCACAGGACGGCTAGAAGGAAAGAAAGGCAGGGGAAAGCAGCGCGAGACGTACTTGATAAGCTTGAGCAAATGGATGGCGGAACGGGATTTGGGAGAAATACCAAGAGGAAAATTATTAAGAGCGACAAGAGGGAGGGGCAAGTAGAAGTACATGATCGCCTACGTCCTGAACGGACAGGGCGCATGAAGAAGAAGAACGAAAATAGAAAATTTATTAAGAGATAAAATGGACAGGAAGACGTAGAGATATTATCACGAACCTCCTAAAGAGACACGGTACATAAATGTAGAAGAAGAAGGAAAATACTGGTGCTGTGGATATCGGTTCAGAACGAGAAATCAAGGAGCCGAGTTCGAATTCTAGTTGAATTCCATGCATTCACTTACGCGTAAATACCCTTGGGGAAGGTATTAATCCGTCTTTTACCTGTAGTTATGAGTTAAATAACAGGACAGATTGGTTTCTATAGCCTTGGCTGGCAATCAGTCTACTGCAGAAATTAATGGCAACCTACCGCGGGATAATCTTCTGCCCATTCAGTCATGTCTCTTTCAGAACATGATCGCCCAAGTGTCTTTCACGTATGGTACTTAACTGACAGAAGAAATGTTTTATTTAAAAAAATTTTAAGAATAACTTTTCCCTTTATTTTTGGATTCTTTTTCTTATGAGTTAAAAAGATATTAAAAAAGGGAAAGAAAGAGGGGAGAAAATATCAGAAAATAAGACTAGAAAACAAGAAAAGGAAAAGAAAGAGGAAAAGGAAAGATACAGAAGAAATAGAAAGTGAAGAGGAAAATAAGTGAGAAAATATAGAGAGGAAAGAGCCAATGGAAACGGCTAAGAGAGAATGTTTTCTTTAATAAAGTGTTTATTACCATCATTATTAACTACCTGATGGGATATTGTTCTTTCCATGTCAGAACAAAATGTATGATTTTGTAGCAGTTTGTAGGTTGCATATGTTCTAATGTAATATATATATATATATATATATATATATATATCCGAGTGGGTACAGAACAAAGAAAGAATTTTTCCGTCCAAAACATAAATTTAAAACAGTGCTTGATAAATGATGTATAGAGCTGTGAATATTTATTATAAATTATGTTTTAGAACATGTACATTATTTTTTAATATATGTCCTTGACAATCATATATTTGCTTCAACGTTGGGTGCCCAACGTTTGAAACAAACATATGATTGTCGAGGACATATATTAAAAAATAATGTACATGTTCTAAAACATGATTTATAATATATATATATATATATATATATATATATATATATATAAAAACAATATTGATAATAATGACAATAATAATAATGCTAATACTAATAATTGTTATAATATATTTCAGTTCGTCTCGAAAAACCCACCGAGAACAAACTCGGAGGGGAAAAAAGGTGAAGTAAAAAAAAGAAACAAACTAAGTACTTGAACATACATCAAAATGCTCGCAGGAAAGAAAAAAACCCGAGACGAGAACCCTAACATTAAAGTGCTCACTACAATAGTAGAGCAACACAGAAAGAATAAAACTAAGAGATTTATTCTTACTTTATATATATATATATATATAAAATTCAAGAAGTAGTCAGAGGATTTGAACAATTATTAAGCAAATCATCGAGCATTATATTCAACCTCAACAGAATACGGAAAGCACTGGCTGGCCGTTTCGTCCTATATTTGGGACTCAGCAGTAGTGCGCATCTACTACCAGGAATCGAGCCCAGACAGTTTTGTTTATTAAGCTGGTGTTATACCAACTGTACCACAGGCCCTGGTTACGAAGAGGTAACGAATTAAGCTCGATGAAGTTCAGTGCTTTCTGCATTTTGTTGAGGTCGAATATAAAGCTCGATGATTTACTTAATATATATATATATCTTTCTATATATATCTACGACAAAGGTACGTTTGTTTCGACATTGAAGTTTCAATGTCTCATCAGGCGGTGTGAAAAGTAATGGAAAGCCTCTTTCCTTATATTTGTTTAGTTTTGTTAGAGGTGTTGGTGGGGGTTAGTGATAGGGGAATAAGTCTCTGACCTTGTCGTGAATATATATAGAAAAATTATGTACATGTTCTAAAATATAATTTATAATAAATATTCACAGCTCTATATATTATATATCAAACACTGTTTTAAATTAATGTTTTGGACGTTGTAAGAATTCTTTCTTTGTTCTGTATTCACTCGTATATAAATATATATATATATATTAAGATGATATATATATAATCTTATATATATATATATATATATATATATATAAAGATGAAAATTAATCATAACAAGACAGATTGGGTTCTGTAACCTTGGCTGGCCACCAGTCTACTGCAGAAAATAATGCCAACCTACTGCGGAATAATCTTCTGCCCAGTCAGTCATGTCTCTTTTGAGACATGATCACCCAAGCTTGTGTCAAGCATGGAACTTAACTGACTGTTTAAACTGAAACTCCTCTGAAGTGAGCTGAATGTGTCATGCTCCTCATGCCAATGACATTTCCACTATTTACGGAATATGATTTCATTGAATTTCTTTTAATGTGTTCCTCACGAATTTATATTTAAATTAATTTGGGGTCATCAGGAGAGAATGTGTATCGTTTAACTACTCTCTTCTATTGGTGATTTGATAAGCGTAGCTTAGATGTGACACAAGAAAAAATATGGATCATCTCGTGTGAATCGAACGCACAGTCATAATTGATCTCGCGAGACAAATTTGCTAACCGTTGCACGACGTCGATTCTATTCTACTGTCGGGAAAACAGTGTGAAATCGCAAAGAAGAGATCAATTATTAAGTGGATTTGAACTCGAATCTCACGCTTCTTCCGTCTATTTATTCATACGTTATATCGTTTGAAATAATCATGGCGCGCGTTTTCTTCGTCATATTGTTGAGTCATGGCGAAAGAAAACAACGTTCATATGGCGATTTAATAATGAATATCCTTCCTTTCAGAAAATAGTAAAAGTATAGGACGTCGTCTTATATGGCTTCCACTTTAACCAGTTTTATCCTCGGAAGCGCTGACCGGAAAACAATGTCGTCAGATTTTAATCATTCTTCCGCTATTTGTCTTCAATGTCTCTTTTTCTTTTCGGTTTAAACTTACCGATAATTAAACAATTCAGCTTAGTAGAATTTTAAATTAAAGCTCTAATCAAACATTAAAATTGTTTTTCTTTTAGGTTCTGAGGTGAAGAAACGGTTGTTAATTATATTTTATTTTATTTTATTTTATTTTTTTGTACGCGCCGTCTGTTCATCTTTTCTGAGGCTTTGAAAATAACTACATTATCTGATCTAGACTTTGGGTGTTTTGATGTCTTAACAGAAGTAAAATCCTGAAACTTCGATCAAACGAGGAAGCAAAATAAAGCGCCGAATGAATCCTTACCTAAAGTTTTGAGAGAGTGCTTGTTAAATAAGTACATGTAATCTCCAATCTTTAATTTATAGTATCCACATTAATTTAATAATGCACCGGTTGAAGCCTTACCTTAAGTTTAGAGTGTGTTTGTAAAATACGCATATCTAATTTCCAATCTCGCTCGTAACCAGGCAGCACAATAAAATAAACGATTTTCAGAACTAAATCAGATTTAGACAAATAAAGGATCATAAGTTTCTATGTAGAGTTGTAACAGTATTTCAGAGAGGTTAGATTAATATCCAAGGGTGTCGTTTTGGAGAGCGGGTTCGGTGAGTGATAATATTAAAAATGATTTTTGGTGCCAAAAAACAAGACATTTTTTAGCTAACTTGATGGTGTTTATTCCAAAAATGACATTAGATTTTCATGGTTAGTTAACGTTTCTGCTGTACTGAAATTGCTCATTTCTTGGCTGATCGTAACATGTAGTTAATAAATGTTGTAGAAACCCATCAGTTTCAGGTAGACCGATCAATTTATATCTTCTTCTTCTTCTATGTGCCTTGTCCCTTCAAGACGTAGGCGATCATGGCCTTCCACATCTCCCTGTCCCTGGTGGTTCTTACCACGCTTTCTCCTGTTGCACCATGCAATCCTCGTTCCGTCATCCACCTGATCAGGTCCTTCAAATATGTTATCCGCTGTTTTACCCTGTCTCTTTTTCCCTCTATCTGGCCTGTTAGTAACAGGTTCTCCAAGCCCTTCTTCTTCATTGCATGTCTTAGGAACTTTAGTTGTCTCTTCCTGATGCTTAGTATTAATTTCCTTTTCGTCTCCATCCATTCCTCGACATTGCTCACATGCTCGGTCCATGATATCTCCAGCATCCTTCTGTAGAACCACATTTCAGCTGCTCCAAGTTTTCCTTCACTTTTGATGATATTGTCCAGCATTCACTGTCATATTGAAGAACCGACATCACATATCAACCCAGTACTCTCTTCTTTGTTTCTAGCGAAATTTTCCTGTTTCTTAATATTTTACTCAAATTCTGGAATGCATTCTTGTGCTTTTGGATCACAGGAATATAAATGTATAGAAACTTCTGTGACCACAAAGTTAGGGGTCAGTTTATATATTGATTGTAATATGAAATTGATCCCCCACTTTATATCCAGTATGCTTCTTTAGAACCACATTTCAATTTCTTCAAGTTTTTCCTTCATCTTCGAAGATATTGTCCAACATTCACTGTCATATTGAAGAACCGACATCACATAGCAATCCAGTACTCTCTTCTTTGTTTCTAGTGTAATTGTCCTTTTTCTTAATACTTTACTCAACTTCTGGAACGCGTCCTTCGTCATGCCAATTCGTCTTTGGATCTCTGTGTCGCACTTTCCGTCTTCTGTTATAACACTTCCCAGGTATTTCAATTTTTGTACCTGCTTGATTTTAGTATTCCCCACCTGTATTTGTCATTTTCGGTTGCTCTTTTTGCTGATGAACACGCATTCGGTTTTCTTACAGTTTATTTGTAGTTTTTTTCTTCAGCTACCTTCTGTAGACTTGAACTTAAAATAAAACGTTTCAAGTGTTTTACTTACATTAATATATCCTGTTACTTCACAAAGAAATGAGACATTTTGGTCTATTTTCAGCTAAAAAAGTATCATTTATACAAAGAAATCCTGATGTTAATGAGAGAAAACTAACTTGACTTTCAGAACCAGCATGAAAAAATAGCCCGGAAACAGGTCCCACCCATTCACAGTCAGGTTAGCCAAATGCAGACGACAATTCTACTCCTGCAGCTTCTTCTCTCGCACTTCCCGCCTGTGGAACTCGCTCCCGTATTCTTGCTTTCCTGACGGCTAGAACCTCCAGAAATTTAAATGCAAAGTCAATACTCATCTACTAACCACTGGACTCTAGCTCTCTCCCCACCCCTGTATAACCTTCCCTTTCTCTCCACCTATGTATCTGTCATCGCACCTGCTTTCTATTGTTCCTTTCTAACTAGTTTGTACTCCTCACTCTTTTCTAATTAATCTTTTTACATTTATGTAACCCCCTGCACATCAGTGGCGTTTCCGCCTTGCTCGGGGTGAAATGATTAAAAAAAGTGTGTCTATCGTCTAACAACATTTGGGTAAAAAATAATGTCAACCGGTGGAATTGAAGCGTGATTTTAAAAATCAGGAGAGCAACTCTTTGCACCTCCTTAGGCTCACGTTTTCCACTGACATGAATCATTTACCAGATGTTCTTAAAAAAAAAGGTTACATTTTCTGTGTCGTGCCAGCCAATTTTTCTCGCCAGAAGCCATCTTGCACTTTAATAAATCTACCATTCTTCCGTGCAATGAAAATTGCTTCCATATCTGGTCAGAATGCACCTAATATATATTTCGAGATTCTTGAAAAAATTCAAACAAGGGTTTGTAATGTAATCAATCCTGAACTGGCATCATGACTTAAGTCTCTTTCTTACCACAATTCATTTTGCACAGTTATAAATCTACCATTCGCCCGTGCATTGAATATTGCTGCCATATTTGATCTGGTGCTCGTACCATCTATCTCAAGATTCTGGACAAAAATCAAACAAGGGTCTGTAAAGTAATCAATCCTGAACTGGCATCATGACTTAATTCTCTTTCTTACCACAATCCATCTTGCACATTTATAAATCTACTATTCATCTGTGCATTGAATATTGCTGCCATATCTAGTTTGGTTTTTCTATTTGATCTCGAGATTCTTGACAAACTTCAGAAAAGGGTTCGTAATGTAATTATTTTTGTACTGGCATCATGACTTAAGTCTTTCTCATCATAACCCATCTCGCACATTTATAAATCTACCATTCGTCCGAGAATTGAATATTGCTGCCCCAATGTCTGGTCTGCTGCTGCTACCATTTGTCTCAAGATTCCTTATCAGGCATCTCGAATTCAGTCGCTTTTTCCATCGCCGTATTTGGCGATTTTATGGCAATTCTTCCTGCCTGGCATTCCGTTCCTGCCTGGCAATTCTTTCCTGCCTGGCAATTCCTTCCTGTCTGAGACTTAGACTGATACCAAATCGGTCGAGTTTCGATCCCGACCAGAAGCAAGTGTATGTCTAGCCACACTGATGAGCTGTGATACAGTGAAACTGGCTTGTATGTGGGTGACTTATATATATATATATATATATATATATATATATGTACGTATGTATGTATCAGTTGAATATATGGATCGTAATCCGACAAGACAAATGAAATAAATAAAGGACAAGTAGGAAAAAATGTCTTTAATCTAACATGTTTCATTTTTAACAAGCTTCTTTAGAGATAAATCTTTGAAGAAGTTTGTTAAAAATGAAATATGTTAGATTAAAAACACCTTTTCCTACTTCTCCTTTACTTGTTTTATTCATATATATATATATATATATATATATATATATATATATATATATAATTACATATTTATGATTTAATTGCACATTGCGACACCGAAATTCCTATGTTTCGAGATAGATTCTCATCATCAGGTAATGTTTGATGCTAGTTGTGCAAATGATTATATATGGAATTATATATATATATATATATATATATATATATATATATATAAGAATAAATATAGTTTTAAGGTGTGTTATATTTATAGGATAAACTGCTCAATATCAGAGACAGAGCGTATGTAAATATAAAAGAGTGAACATTGAAGTCAACACGATGGCGAGAGACTGTTTCAGGCTAAGCTCAATCATCAGGCCACCTTATATATATATATATATATATATACCGGCCATAATTATTAGGCCACGGTAGTGATTTAAAAAATTGATGTATTTCATAATATTTTTTAGTATTTATTGCAAAGTGAATAATTGCAAATAAAAATAGAATGTTTATTTTGTTAATACGACACAAAACATCAAAAGCATCAAATGAATTTATAAATATTTCATATAAAAGTTTTATCAATGAAAGAATGAAGAAAATTTAGGGTGATTCGGACGAGTTTATTTTTGCTTCATTGCCTTGTAAATGCTTGCAAAGTGATCTAAACTTATTCATAACTGGAACTTGATCTGTGTGTGTGTGTGTGTGTGTGTGTATCCGTTACCTATAGACTCCGAAACAGCTGAACCGATTTTCTTGAAAATTTACACAGTTGTACTATAAGTGTCTGGGAGTGTTATTAGCTAGGTTTTGTGTCGAGGTAACCCCGATAAATATCGAAAATCGATAATCGAAAAAATCGGTTTATAGGAGTGGTCCGATTTTAATCAAATTTGATACACTCATAGACAAAGACATAAGAAACGATATTCAGAACTTTCAAGGTTGCAGTTCTTACAATAGAGCAGAAAATTGGATATCGATAACAGGAAATCAAAATTTGACTTACATCCATTCATTTTTCTTTCAGTCTACGGTTTCGCTTTAACTGGAAACAACTATTACTTTTTACTTTTTAGTCTTTCGTGCCAACGTCCAAAGAGTCTGAGCTCCAGGACCATGGATTAGTTTTAAAGCTTTCATTACACCCGAGCAACACCGGGCTATACTGCTAGTAATAACAAAATAATTATCATTTTTATTTAGAATTATCCACCTGACAATAAATACAAAAAATAGTATGAAATACATAATTTATTTTGAAAAACTGGGGTGGCCTAATAATTATAGCCGGTAGAGTATATATATATATATATATATATATATATATATAATTAGATCCTACTCGAATACAAGAGCTATATTAACCAATCAGCAAAACGACTAATATCTGTTAAAAAATGTAGCCATTAAAAAAGAGGAAGAAAAATGAAAGTATAAAAGAAATATGGTTTGAAAAGATCTCTTAACGTTCTTGTCAAGTATTTCCGACATGAAACAAAAGTTCTCCATCCTAATGCAGACGATAACAGGCATGTTTAACTTTTAAAATTCTCCTGCCAGATGATGCGTTTTTTCCTGTTGATCTTCAGATTTCATAAATAGGAGAGTTCGATGCTCTGGGCCGAAAGACAAACAGAAAAAAAAATTACCCAGATTTGCTGCTGTCTTTCTCTTTTTGTTTTTCTTTCTATCTATCTATCTATCTATCTATCTATCTATCTATTAGTCTTCATTATCTGTCTATCTATTAGTCTTCATTATCTGTCTATCTATTAGTCTTCATTATCTGTCTATCTATTAGTCTTCATTATCTGTCTATCTATTAGTCTTCATTATCTGTCTATCTATTAGTCTTCATTATCTGTCTATCTATTAGTCTTCATTATCTGTCTGTCTATCTATCTATCTATCTATGTCATTCTTCCTTTTTCGGTCCTGGGCATGACGGTAAACTGTATCGGGCAGCAAGGCCTCTGATTGGGAGGTTGTGTGGAGCATGGAACCACCTCTTAATTGCTGTTGTTCCCAGGTCCACCCTGATCCGGAGTGGTAGCAAAATGAGGTCAAAACACTATGAAAGTATGAAAATTGACATTGACTTATATGTATATGCATAAAAATAGACTTTTATAGAAAAATATGAATTTTTGAAAGAATAATATGACCAACAATACGTTTTTTAGGAAAAAGATTATTACCATAACAAATTTTTGAATCCAAAACTAAAAGACATTTTTAGTTTTCTAAAATACGAAAGAATAAAAACAAAAAGATTTCATTAAAGTCTGACTAACTCACCCTTCTCACTATAACCGAACATTAAAAAATACCTTAAAACCCCCACCTTTTGGCATTAAATAACCTGCAGAGGTTGATATGCAGTTAAACAAAACTTAAACTCCAAACTCTTTCTTTCTTCTAAATTTGCATACTTTTATTAATCCTAATTTAAATATATTGTACAATAACTTCCCGGGCTTAAATGTATTTTCATTCCCGGTATGAATTTCAACTTAAATTATTTAACCAGTTTATTTTGATATTAACATTATTCGTGACCCTGCATCTGTGAACTTGTTAGGCCGTCATTCCGTCTGACCCATTTCTTTCTTATATATTTTTTATATTTGAATTTATTTTAAGGTATCTCTTTTTACCTCTGTCACCAAGTAGCAAACTTACAAGTTACAACAGCAAAGATCTGCCATTTTTTTCCTTTTTTCTTTTCCTTTTCCCCTACTCTCACTTCCGCTGTTTTTACACACACACAAACAAATAAATTTATTTTCCCATAATGTATTGTTATTACTTATGAGATGGGTGTTAAATTAACTAGCTGAAATGGCCATAAGATTTTTGTAAAATTTAAAAATAATTAAATGTAATGAATATTTGCTCAGTAAATAAATAAATCTAATTACATTGAACACTCTGCTAGATAATATTTAATATTAAATAATAATATGATCCATTGGGATTCACCTCCAAGCCGTTTCTTGTGGATTTATAACCAATATATATATGTTTATTATTTATCTATCGATTTCTGTTTCTATCTCATTTTTTTACCTACCTATATATATATATATATATATATATATATATATATATATATATATATATATATATATATACACAGTACTGTGCAAAAGTATTAGGACAAGAACTATTTTATTTTTTATGAAGCCTCAAAATAAAGTTTAAAATCACCTCTGTCTAACACTTTTGCACACTATCGGTAGTGTGCAAAAGTATTAGGATAGGAGGTGATTTTCCTAAAAACCTCACTGAATTTCAAATACAGGGTAAAAAGCCAAGTAAATTGCTAATAAATATTGATTATTTAAAACTAGGTGTAAAAGAAATGTATTAAAAAGAAGTTATATTTCATTTTTCCTATTTTCTATGAAAGAAGTTATTTTGAAACTACTCATTATTCTATTATCCTTGGATATGACTGACTTTTTTCTTATTCCCCCCTCTCGAATTAATACATCTAATGTTACTTTGCAAGACAAATAAAAGCTGCTTGGGAACAAATAAAAGCTGCTTGGCAGGAGATACTATTAGGTACATTAAAAAAGCTTGTGATGTCAATTCCTGACAGAATGAAGACTGTGATTAAAGCAAAAGGCTATTATACTAAATATTAAATTTATTTTGTAACAAGTATTTTTTTCTTGTTAAAACATTTGTTGAGTAAATCAAATAAAATTACTTTAATTAAATTGTTTATTTTCTGCCAATATGCTTCATAAAAGTTAAAATAGTTATTGTCCTAATACTTTTGCACAGTACTATATACATATATACCTGTTCAATAGACGTGGGTTCACACTCCACCCACGTCTATTGAACAGGTGAAGAGGCTCATCCCTTGTTTCCTGTTTAGGATGTGGTTTCCGGCTTTCTCTTTTCCAATCTTTTCACTCTTTTCTTTTTTTTTTTCTCTCAATTGAAGTAGATAGACTAAACTATCGCCCGGTTCACACTCCACCCACGTCTATTGAACAGATGAAGAGGCTCATCCCTTGTTTCCTGTTTAGGATGTGGTTTCCGGCTTTCTCTTTTCCAATCTTTTTACTCTTACATAGGCCCTGCGCATCAGTGGCGTTATCGCCTTGCTTGGGGTGATATGATTAAAAATATATATATATATATAGGTAGGTAGAAAAAAATAATGAGATTGAAAGGAAAGCGTTTGTTTCAATTATTTTGCAGCTTTGCAAACCAGCCTCGACGAGTGAGAATATCATAACGGCCTTGTCACGAAATTTCGAAGTCGGCATGAAACTGCTCAGTTAATGACACAAACTCTGATCAGCGTTCTTTCACTACCCGCATATCAAGCACTTTACGATAAAAGAACCTGCTTTCCAAAATACCTTTTAGCAGTAAAACCCACTGAAAAAAAACCAACTTTGGCGTTAAGCATTATCAATGTAATAAATATTATCAATTTAATAATTATTATCAAATTAATAAATATTGGCTGTGTAAATAAATACATTTAATTACATTGAGCCTTCTGGATGAATAAGTCTTAGTATTTAATATTAAGAGGATCAATTGGGATTTACCTCCAAGCCGTTTCTTCCGAATTTATAACAAATATATATATATATATATATATATATATATATATATATATATATATATATTCATTATTTATCTGTCTCTGTTTCTATCTATCTATCTATCTATCTATACATTAAAGGACGGAATTTTTAGCAATGACTTACTACCCCAAGTTTCAAACATACCGGTCTCATCAGACTACACGACCAAACCAACATGGTTATAACCTGGATAGCAATGAAGTGCATTATCAGTTATTTTGATTCTTAAATAACGCTGGTGATTCTTCTTGTGTTGTCAGTTTGTACTACTTTTCTTTTGCTAATAAGTTTGTTTTACTCTATTCTGTTTTGTGACTTTATTTCTTGACCCAAGCAAGGCAACAACAACATATATATATATATATTCGGGAAATTATAGCTCTTCTCAGAATAATCCTTGCACGGATGGTTATTTCATTGGATTCGTTTATATACCTTCTTTTAAGAAGTCATTTCTCTGGATTTATTATTGCACCTAATACTTCGTCCGGATAATTTATTCTCCTGATTTATTCAGATGATGGTTCGCCTGAAATAGGCCATGCTTCCGATTTACCATGAAATAACGTGTCTGCCTTAAATTTTCTTATATA
The DNA here is from genome assembly GCA_037127315.1 of Ascarosepion bandense. Classification (NCBI taxonomy): domain Eukaryota; kingdom Metazoa; phylum Mollusca; class Cephalopoda; order Sepiida; family Sepiidae; genus Ascarosepion; species Ascarosepion bandense. Next base: position 25,410 of record JBBBDQ010025593.1, read on the forward strand.
TATATATATAATCATATCACTGATGTGAAGGGGGCTACATAAGAGAAAAAGATTAGAGGAGAGTGAAAAGAAGGACGAACCAGTTAGAAAGGAGCAAGAAAAGGATGGGAATACAGATGTGATGAGAGTTGCAAAGGCGGAGAGAAAGGAAAAGATATACAGGGCGGTGTGGAAAGAAGTAGTAGTTAAGAGATGAGTATTGACCTTGCATTTAAATTCCTGGAGGTTGTAGCCGTCAGGAAAGCAAGAATAAGGAAGCGAGTTCCACAGGCGGGAAGTGCGAGAAAAGAAGCTGAAGGAGTAAAATTGTCGTCTGCATTTGGTTGATCTCAATGTGAATGGGTGAGACCCAGTTGCCAGTCTGGTTGCGCGAGTAAACACCTGTTGCGGAGGCACCAGTGACTTAAGTTCGTTGGAGCAGAAGCCATGAAAGTATTTATAGAACAGACAAAGGGAAGCCACATCTCGTCGGTGGGAAAGTGGCTGTAGTCGAGCCGCCAAGTCGGTACCTATCGCATTACATATTCTCCTTTGGAGCCTGTCAAGAACACGGAGATGAACAACGGGGGTACCAGACCATATGTGGCAGCAGCACTCCATGCACGGACGAGTGGTTGATTTGTATATATGCAGGATGGTTTCAGGTGGGAAAATCATCCTGGCCCGACACAGTGACCTAGCAGTGGATTTTGCTATTGACTCACTTGAGATCAGAAGAGAGGGTAAGGCCGAGGAGGCGCAGCGTATTGCTCTCGGGGAGATTCGCTTGGTCCATGCTTATAGGAGGCAGCAGAGTTTGCCTGTGATGATTGACAGACAGCAGGTTGGTCTTAGATGCATATATATATATATATATATATATATATATATATATATGTGTGTGTGTGTGTGTGATAACGCTGTGATAGAAGAACTCTACATAAAATATCTGGGACCCAGTATTAATCCCACTTTATTTAACAACAAATAAAATTCTAAAAGTTATTTTACAAATAGAAGGATACCAACTGGAATTCTAGTCATGTTGCTTTCGCGAGCTCGGAATAAACGCTACTGCCATTCTGTTGGCTTCACACATTTACAACGTAAAAAAACAGCCATAAAAAAAAAACAAAAAAAAACTAGCAAGGAATCTATTGAAATTGGCTAAAAAAGTGGCCAATAGCGCTTCGGACAATAAAAATTTTAAGACATGATCGCCTAACCGTGTATCATGTATAGCAATAAACTGATTCCCACTAAACGAATACATGAAAGAATAAGGAAACAAACAATAAAAATCGTAATCAAATTTTCAAATTCAACGAAACATTTTTAAAAGAATGGTTGCTGCCCAAATATGCACACACACACACACACACACACACACACACACACACACACACACACACACACACACACACACACACACTCTCTCTCTCTTTCTTTCCTTTTTTCTTTCTCTCTCTATACATATGAAGTAAATTTGACATATTTTAAAGTTATATGTTTCGACATAACTTTTGATGGATACTGTTGTGGATCTTCGTCGCCAATTTGTTATGGAGTTGGGGCGAAACTTGTAGTGACCGGTTTGTTCCGGAAGTAAGACATGGAACAAGAAGGAAGGTTCAAAACAGTGTATTAATATAACAAAAAAACAAGATATTCAAAAGAAGTGTTAAAAATAAGTAACATAGAAATGTGATTCCGAAGGTATTATTACGCTGCATATTGCCAGACTAGTAGTTGTCGGTAGCTACCTTTGTTAAATGTTGTTGTTAACTGCTCTTTGGAAGTCATCCAGGTAATCAAAAATAACAAGAAAAAGAGTCCATTTCTCGTAGAAGGGCACCATCTTCTTCTATGTGCCCTGTTTTTCAGGACGTAAGCGATCATGGCTTTCCGCATCTCCCTATCCCTGGTCGCTCTTAGCACGCCTTCTCCTGTTACACCATGCAATCCTCGTTCCATCATCCACCTGATCAGGTCCTTCAAATATGTTATCCGCTGCTTTCCTTTGCCTCTTTTTCATCTATTCCTGTGCAGCTGCAGACATTAAATGATTCACTAACTTTTACTTCTATGTGCCCTGTCCTTTCAGGACGTAGGCGATCATGGCTTTCCACGTCTCCCTATGCCTGGTGGCTCTTAGCACGCCATCTCCTGTTACACCATGCAACCCTCGTTCCATCATCCACCTGATTAGGTCCTTCAAATATGTTATCCGCTGCTTTCCTTTGTCTCTTTTTCATTTATTCCTGTGCAGCTGCAGACATTAAATGATTCACTAACTTTTACTTCTATGTGCCCTGTCCCTTCAGGACGTAGGCGATCATGGCTTTCCACGTCTCCCTATCGCTGGTGGCTCTTAGCACGCCTTCTCCTGTTACACCATGCAAACCTCGTTTCATCATCCACTTGATTAGGTCCTTCAAATATGTTATCCGCTGCTCTCCTTTGTCTCTTTTTCATCTATTCCTGTGCAGCTGCAGACATTAAATGATTCACTAACTTTTACTTCTATGTGCCCTGTCCTTTCAGGACGTAGGCGATCATGGATTTCCACGTCTCCCTATCCCTGGTGGCTCTTAGCACGCCTCCTCCTGTTACACCATGCAACCCTCGTTCCATCATCCACCTGAGTAGGTCCTTCAAATATGTTATCCGCTGCTTTCCTTTGTCTCTTTTTCATTTATTCCTGTGCAGCTGCAGACATTAAATGATTCACTAACTTTTACTTCTATGTGCCCTGTCCTTTCAGGACGTAGGCGATCATGGCTTTCCACGTCTCCCTATCCCTGGTGGCTCTTAGCACGCCTTCTCCTGTTACACCATGCAACCCTCGTTTCATCATCCACCTGATTAGGTCCTTCAAATATGTTATCCGCTGCTCTCCTTTGTCTCTTTTTCATCTATTCCTGTGCAGTTGCAGACATTAAATGATTCACTAACTTTTACTTCTTTGTGCCCTGTCCTTTCAGGACGTAGGCGATCATGGCTTTCCACGTCTCTCTATCCCTGGTGGCTCTTAGCACGCCTTCTCCTGTTACACCATGCAACCCTCGTTCCATCATCCACCTGATTAGGTCCTTCAAATATGTTATCCGCTGCTTTCCTTTGTCTCTTTTTCATTTATTCCTGTGCAGCTGCAGACATTAAATGATTCACTAACTTTTACTTCTATGTGCCCTGTCCCTTCAGGACGTAGGCAATCATGGCTTTCCACGTCTCCCTATCCCTGGTGGCTCTTAGCACGCCTTCTCCTGTTACACCATGCAACCCTCGTTTCATCATCCACCTGATTAGGTCCTTCAAATATGTTATCCGCTGCTTTCCTTTGTCTCTTTTTCATTTATTCCTGTGCAGCTGCAGACATTAAATGATTCACTAACTTTTACTTCTACGTGCCCTGTCCCTTCAGGACGTAGGCGATCATGGTTTTCCACGTCTCCCTATCCCTGGTGGCTCTTAGCACGCCTTCTCCTGTTACACCAGGCAACCCTCGTTTCATCATCCACCTGATTAGGTCCTTCAAATATGTTATCCGCTGCTTTCCTTTGTCTCTTTTTCATTTATTCCTGTGCAGCTGCAGACATTAAATGATTCACTAACTTTTACTTCTATGTGCCCTGTCCTTTCAGGACGTAGGCGATCATGGCTTTCCACGTCTCCCTATCGCTGGTGGCTCTTAGCACGCCTTCTCCTGTTACACCATGCAACCCTCCTTCCATCATCCACCTGATTAGGTCCTTCAAATATGTTATCCGCTGCTTTCCTTTGTCTCTTTTTCATTTATTCCTGTGCAGCTGCAGACATTAAATGATTCACTAACTTTTACTTCTACGTGCCCTGTCCCTTCAGGACGTAGGCGATCATGGTTTTCCACGTCTCCCTATCCCTGGTGGCTCTTAGCACGCCTTCTCCTGTTACACCAGGCAACCCTCGTTTCATCATCCACCTGATTAGGTCCTTCAAATATGTTATCCGCTGCTTTCCTTTGTCTCTTTTTCATTTATTCCTGTGCAGCTGCAGACATTAAATGATTCACTAACTTTTACTTCTATGTGCCCTGTCCTTTCAGGACGTAGGCGATCATGGCTTTCCACGTCTCCCTATCGCTGGTGGCTCTTAGCACGCCTTCTCCTGTTACACCATGCAACCCTCCTTCCATCATCCACCTGATTAGGTCCTTCAAATATGTTATCCGCTGCTTTCCTTTGTCTCTTTTTCATGTATTCCTGTGCAGCTGCAGACATTAAATGATTCACTAACTTTTACTTCTATGTGCCCTGTCATTTCAGGACGTAGGCGATCATGGCTTTCCACGTCTCCCTATCCCTGGTGGCTCTTAGCACGCCTTCTCCTGTTACACCATGCAACCCTCGTTCCATCATCCACCTGATTAGGTCCCTCAAATATGTTATCCGCTGCTTTCCTTTGTCTCTTTTTCATTTATTCCTGTGCAGCTGCAGACATTAAATGATTCACTAACTTTTACTTCTTTGTGCCCTGTGCTTTCAGGACGTAGGCGATCATGGCTTTCCACGTCTCCCTATCCCTGGTGGCTCTTAGCACGCTTTCTCCTGTTACACCATGCAACCCTCGTTTCATCATCCACCTGATTAGGTCCTTCAAATATGTTATCCGCTGCTTTCCTTTGTCTCTTTTTCATTTATTCCTTTGCAGCTGCAGACATTAAATGATTCACTAACTTTTACTTCTTTGTGCCCTGTCCTTTCAGGACGTAGGCGATCATGGCTTTCCACCTCTCCCTATCCCTGGTGGCTCTTAGCACGCCTTCTCCTGTTACACCATGCAACCCTCGTTTCATCATCCACCTGATTAGGTCCTTCAAATATGTTATCCGCTGCTTTCCTTTGTCTCTTTTTCATTTATTCCTGTGCAGCTGCAGACATTAAATGATTCACTAACTTTTACTTCTTTGTGCCCTGTCCTTTCAGGACGTAGGCGATCATGGCTTTCCACGTCTCCCTATCCCTGGTGGCTCTTAGCACGCCTTCTCCTGTTACACCATGCAACCCTCGTTTCATCATCCACCTGATTAGGTCCTTCAAATATGTTATCCGCTGCTTTCCTTTGTCTCTTTTTCATTTATTCCTGTGCAGCTGCAGACATTAAATGATTCACTAACTTTTACTTCTATGTGCCCTGTCCTTTCAGGACGTAGGCGATCATGGCTTTCCACGTCTCCCTGTCCCTGGTGGCTCTTAGCACGCCTTCTCCTGTTACACCATGCAACCCTCGTTCCATCATCCACATGATTAGGTCCTTCAAATATGTTATCCGCCGCTTTCCTTTGTCTTTTTTTCATTTATTCCTGTGCAGTTGCAGACATTAAATGATTCACTAACTTTTACTTCTATGTGCCCTGTCCTTTCAGGACGTAGGCGATCATGGCTTTCCACGTCTCCCTATCCCTGGTGGCTCTTAGCACGCCTTCTCCTGCTACACCATGCAACCCTCGTTTCATCATCCACCTGATTAGGTCCTTCAAATATGTTAACCGCTGCTTTCCTTTGTCTCTTTTTCATCTATTCCTGTGCAGCTGCAGACATTAAATGATTCACTAACTTTTACTTCTACGTGCCCTGTCCCTTCAGGACGTAGGCGATCATGGTTTTCCACGTCTCCCTATCCCTGGTGGCTCTTAGCACGCCTTCTCCTGTTACACCATGCAACCCTCGTTTCATCATCCACCTGATTAGGTCCTTCAAATATGTTATCCGCTGCTTTCCTTTGTCTCTTTTTCATTTATTCCTGTGCAGCTGCAGACATTAAATGATTCACTAACTTTTACTTCTATGTGCCCTGTCCTTTCAGGACGTAGGCGATCATGGCTTTCCACGTCTCCCTATCGCTGGTGGCTCTTAGCACGCCTTCTCCTGTTACACCATGCAACCCTCCTTCCATCATCCACCTGATTAGGTCCTTCAAATATGTTATCCGCTGCTTTCCTTTGTCTCTTTTTCATGTATTCCTGTGCAGCTGCAGACATTAAATGATTCACTAACTTTTACTTCTATGTGCCCTGTCATTTCAGGACGTAGGCGATCATGGCTTTCCACGTCTCCCTATCCCTGGTGGCTCTTAGCACGCCTTCTCCTGTTACACCATGCAACCCTCGTTCCATCATCCACCTGATTAGGTCCCTCAAATATGTTATCCGCTGCTTTCCTTTGTCTCTTTTTCATTTATTCCTGTGCAGCTGCAGACATTAAATGATTCACTAACTTTTACTTCTTTGTGCCCTGTGCTTTCAGGACGTAGGCGATCATGGCTTTCCACGTCTCCCTATCCCTGGTGGCTCTTAGCACGCTTTCTCCTGTTACACCATGCAACCCTCGTTTCATCATCCACCTGATTAGGTCCTTCAAATATGTTATCCGCTGCTTTCCTTTGTCTCTTTTTCATTTATTCCTTTGCAGCTGCAGACATTAAATGATTCACTAACTTTTACTTCTTTGTGCCCTGTCCTTTCAGGACGTAGGCGATCATGGCTTTCCACCTCTCCCTATCCCTGGTGGCTCTTAGCACGCCTTCTCCTGTTACACCATGCAACCCTCGTTTCATCATCCACCTGATTAGGTCCTTCAAATATGTTATCCGCTGCTTTCCTTTGTCTCTTTTTCATTTATTCCTGTGCAGCTGCAGACATTAAATGATTCACTAACTTTTACTTCTTTGTGCCCTGTCCTTTCAGGACGTAGGCGATCATGGCTTTCCACGTCTCCCTATCCCTGGTGGCTCTTAGCACGCCTTCTCCTGTTACACCATGCAACCCTCGTTTCATCATCCACCTGATTAGGTCCTTCAAATATGTTATCCGCTGCTTTCCTTTGTCTCTTTTTCATTTATTCCTGTGCAGCTGCAGACATTAAATGATTCACTAACTTTTACTTCTATGTGCCCTGTCCTTTCAGGACGTAGGCGATCATGGCTTTCCACGTCTCCCTGTCCCTGGTGGCTCTTAGCACGCCTTCTCCTGTTACACCATGCAACCCTCGTTCCATCATCCACATGATTAGGTCCTTCAAATATGTTATCCGCCGCTTTCCTTTGTCTTTTTTTCATTTATTCCTGTGCAGTTGCAGACATTAAATGATTCACTAACTTTTACTTCTATGTGCCCTGTCCTTTCAGGACGTAGGCGATCATGGCTTTCCACGTCTCCCTATCCCTGGTGGCTCTTAGCACGCCTTCTCCTGCTACACCATGCAACCCTCGTTTCATCATCCACCTGATTAGGTCCTTCAAATATGTTAACCGCTGCTTTCCTTTGTCTCTTTTTCATCTATTCCTGTGCAGCTGCAGACATTAAATGATTCACTAACTTTTACTTCTACGTGCCCTGTCCCTTCAGGACGTAGGCGATCATGGTTTTCCACGTCTCCCTATCCCTGGTGGCTCTTAGCACGCCTTCTCCTGTTACACCATGCAACCCTCGTTTCATCATCCACCTGATTAGGTCCTTCAAATATGTTATCCGCTGCTTTCCTTTGTCTCTTTTTCATTTATTCCTGTGCAGCTGCAGACATTAAATGATTCACTAACTTTTACTTCTATGTGCCCTGTCCTTTCAGGACGTAGGCGATCATGGCTTTCCACGTCTCCCTATCGCTGGTGGCTCTTAGCACGCCTTCTCCTGTTACACCATGCAACCCTCCTTCCATCATCCACCTGATTAGGTCCTTCAAATATGTTATCCGCTGCTTTCCTTTGTCTCTTTTTCATGTATTCCTGTGCAGCTGCAGACATTAAATGATTCACTAACTTTTACTTCTATGTGCCCTGTCATTTCAGGACGTAGGCGATCATGGCTTTCCACGTCTCCCTATCCCTGGTGGCTCTTAGCACGCCTTCTCCTGTTACACCATGCAACCCTCGTTCCATCATCCACCTGATTAGGTCCCTCAAATATGTTATCCGCTGCTTTCCTTTGTCTCTTTTTCATTTATTCCTGTGCAGCTGCAGACATTAAATGATTCACTAACTTTTACTTCTTTGTGCCCTGTGCTTTCAGGACGTAGGCGATCATGGCTTTCCACGTCTCCCTATCCCTGGTGGCTCTTAGCACGCTTTCTCCTGTTACACCATGCAACCCTCGTTTCATCATCCACCTGATTAGGTCCTTCAAATATGTTATCCGCTGCTTTCCTTTGTCTCTTTTTCATTTATTCCTTTGCAGCTGCAGACATTAAATGATTCACTAACTTTTACTTCTTTGTGCCCTGTCCTTTCAGGACGTAGGCGATCATGGCTTTCCACCTCTCCCTATCCCTGGTGGCTCTTAGCACGCCTTCTCCTGTTACACCATGCAACCCTCGTTTCATCATCCACCTGATTAGGTCCTTCAAATATGTTATCCGCTGCTTTCCTTTGTCTCTTTTTCATTTATTCCTGTGCAGCTGCAGACATTAAATGATTCACTAACTTTTACTTCTTTGTGCCCTGTCCTTTCAGGACGTAGGCGATCATGGCTTTCCACGTCTCCCTATCCCTGGTGGCTCTTAGCACGCCTTCTCCTGTTACACCATGCAACCCTCGTTTCATCATCCACCTGATTAGGTCCTTCAAATATGTTATCCGCTGCTTTCCTTTGTCTCTTTTTCATTTATTCCTGTGCAGCTGCAGACATTAAATGATTCACTAACTTTTACTTCTATGTGCCCTGTCCTTTCAGGACGTAGGCGATCATGGCTTTCCACGTCTCCCTGTCCCTGGTGGCTCTTAGCACGCCTTCTCCTGTTACACCATGCAACCCTCGTTCCATCATCCACATGATTAGGTCCTTCAAATATGTTATCCGCCGCTTTCCTTTGTCTTTTTTTCATTTATTCCTGTGCAGTTGCAGACATTAAATGATTCACTAACTTTTACTTCTATGTGCCCTGTCCTTTCAGGACGTAGGCGATCATGGCTTTCCACGTCTCCCTATCCCTGGTGGCTCTTAGCACGCCTTCTCCTGCTACACCATGCAACCCTCGTTTCATCATCCACCTGATTAGGTCCTTCAAATATGTTAACCGCTGCTTTCCTTTGTCTCTTTTTCATCTATTCCTGTGCAGCTGCAGACATTAAATGATTCACTAACTTTTACTTCTACGTGCCCTGTCCCTTCAGGACGTAGGCGATCATGGTTTTCCACGTCTCCCTATCCCTGGTGGCTCTTAGCACGCCTTCTCCTGTTACACCATGCAACCCTCGTTTCATCATCCACCTGATTAGGTCCTTCAAATATGTTATCCGCTGCTTTCCTTTGTCTCTTTTTCATTTATTCCTGTGCAGCTGCAGACATTAAATGATTCACTAACTTTTACTTCTATGTGCCCTGTCCTTTCAGGACGTAGGCGATCATGGCTTTCCACGTCTCCCTATCGCTGGTGGCTCTTAGCACGCCTTCTCCTGTTACACCATGCAACCCTCGTTTCATCATCCACCTGATTAGGTCCTTCAAATATGTTATCCGCTGCTTTCCTTTGTCTCTTTTTCATTTATTCCTGTGCCGCTGCAGACATTAAATGATTCACTAACTTTTACTTCTATGTGCCCTGTCATTTCAGGACGTAGGCGATCATGGCTTTCCACGTCTCCCTATCCCTGGTGGCTCTTAGCACGCCTTCTCCTGTTACACCATGCAACCCTCGTTCCATCATCCACCTGATTAGGTCCCTCAAATATGTTATCCGCTGCTTTCCTTTGTCTCTTTTTCATTTATTCCTGTGCAGCTGCAGACATTAAATGATTCACTAACTTTTACTTCTTTGTGCCCTGTGCTTTCATGACGTAGGCGATCATGGCTTTCCACGTCTCCCTATCCCTGGTGGCTCTTAGCACGCTTTCTCCTGTTACACCATGCAACCCTCGTTTCATCATCCACCTGATTAGGTCCTTCAAATATGTTATCCGCTGCTTTCCTTTGTCTCTTTTTCATTTATTCCTGTGCAGCTGCAGACATTAAATGATTCACTAACTTTTACTTCTTTGTGCACTGTCCTTTCAGGACGTAGGCGATCATGGCTTTCCACCTCTCCCTATCCCTGGTGGCTCTTAGCACGCCTTCTCCTGTTACACCATGCAACCCTCGTTTCATCATCCACCTGATTAGGTCCTTCAAATATGTTATCCGCTGCTTTCCTTTGTCTCTTTTTCATTTATTCCTGTGCAGCTGCAGACATTAAATGATTCACTAACTTTTACTTCTTTGTGCCCTGTCCTTTCAGGACGTAGGCGATCATGGCTTTCCACCTCTCCCATTCCCTGGTGGCTCTTAGCATGCCTTCTCCTGTTACACCATGCAACCCTCGTTTCATCATCCACCTGATTAGGTCCTTCAAATATGTTATCCGCTGCTTTCCTTTGTCTCTTTTTCATTTTTTCCTGTGCAGCTGCAGACATTAAATGATTCACTAACTTTTACTTCTATGTGCCCTGTCCTTTCAGGACGTAGGCGATCATGGCTTTCCACGTCTCCCTGTCCCTGGTGGCTCTTAGCACGCCTTCTCCTGTTACACCATGCAACCCTCGTTCCATCATCCACATGATTAGGTCCTTCAAATATGTTTTCCGCTGCTTTCCTTTGTCTTTTTTTCATTTATTCCTGTGCAGTTGCAGACATTAAATGATTCACTAACTTTTACTTCTATGTGCCCTGTCCTTTCAGGACGTAGGCGATCATGGCTTTCCACGTCTCCCTATCCCTGGTGGCTCTTAGCACGCCTTCTCCTGCTACACCATGCAACCCTCGTTTCATCATCCACCTGATTAGGTCCTTCAAATATGTTAACCGCTGCTTTCCTTTGTCTCTTATTCATCTATTCCTGTGCAGCTGCAGACATTAAATGATTCACTAACTTTTACTTCTATGTGCCCTGTCCCTTCAGGACGTAGGCGATCATGGCTTTCCACGTCTCCCTATCCCTGGTGGCTCTTAGCACGCCTTCTCCTGTTAAACCATGCAACCCTCGTTCCATCATCCACCTGATTAGGTCCTTCAAATATGTTATCCGCTGCTTTCCTTTGTCTCTTTTTCATTTATTCCTGTGCAGCTGCAGACATTAAATGATTCACTAACTTTTACTTCTATGTGCCCTGTCCTTTCAGGACGTAGGCGATCATGGCTTTCCACGTCTCCCTATCCCTGGTGGCTCTTAGCACGCCTTCTCCTGTTACACCATGCAACCCTCGTTTCATCATCCACCTGATTAGGTCCTTCAAATATGTTATCCGCTGCTCTCCTTTGTCTCTTTTTCATCTATTCCTGTGCAGCTGCAGACATTAAATGATTCACTAACTTTTACTTCTATGTGCCCTGTCCTTTCAGGACGTAGGCGATCATGGCTTTCCACGTCTCTCTATCCCTGGTGGCTCTTAGCACGCCTCCTCCTGTTACACCATGCAACCCTCGTTCCATCATCCACCTGATTAGGTCCTTCAAATATGTTATCCGCTGCTCTCCTTTGTCTCTTTTTCATCTATTCCCTGTGCAGTTGCAGACATTAAATGATTCACTAACTTTTACTTCTATGTGCCCTGTCCTTTCAGGACGTAGGCGATCATGGCTTTCCACGTCTCCCTATCCCTGGTGGCTCTTAGCACGCCTTCTCCTGTTACACCATGCAACCCTCGTTTCATCATCCACCTGATTAGGTCCTTCAAATATGTTATCCGCTGCTCTCCTTTGTCTCTTTTTCATCTATTCCTGTGCAGCTGCAGACATTAAATGATTCACTAACTTTTACTTCTATGTGCCCTGTCATTTCAGGACGTAGGCGATCATGGCTTTCCACGTCTACCTATACCTGGTGGCTATTAGCAAGCCTTCTCCTGTTACACCATGCAACCCTCGTTCCATCATCCACCTGATTAGGTCCTTCAAATATGTTATCCGCTGCTTTCCTTTGTCTCTTTTTCATCTATTCCTGTGCAGTTGCAGACATTAAATGATTCACTAACTTTTACTTCTATGTGCCCTGTCATTTCAGGACGTAGGCGATCATGGCTTTCCACGTCTACCTATACCTGGTGGCTATTAGCACGCCTTCTCCTGTTACACCATGCAACCCTCGTTCCATCATCCACCTGATTAGGTCCTTCAAATATGTTATCCGCTGCTTTCCTTTGTCTCTTTTTCATCTATTCCTGTGCAGTTGCAGACATTAAATGATTCACTAACTTTTACATCTATGTGCCCTGTCATTTCAGGACGTAGGCGATCATGGCTTTCCACGTCTACCTATACCTGGTGGCTATTAGCACGCCTTCTCCTGTTACACCATGCAACCCTCGTTTCATCATCCACCTGATTAGGTCCTTCAAATATGTTATCCGCTGCTTTCCTTTGTCTCTTTTTCATTTATTCCTTTGCAGCTGCAGACATTAAATGATTCACTAACTTTTACTTCTTTGTGCCCTGTCCTTTCAGGACGTAGGCGATCATGGCTTTCCACCTCTCCCTATCCCTGGTGGCTCTTAGCACGCCTTCTCCTGTTACACCATGCAACCCTCGTTCCATCATCCACCTGATTAGGTCCTTCAAATATGTTATCCGCTGCTCTCCTTTGTCTCTTTTTCATCTATTCCTGTGCAGTTGCAGACATTAAATGATTCACTAACTTTTACTTCTATGTGCCCTGTCATTTCAGGACGTAGGCGATCATGGCTTTCCACGTCTACCTATACCTGGTGGCTATTAGCACGCCTTCTCCTGTTACACCATGCAACCCTCGTTCCATCATCCACCTGATTAGGTCCTTCAAATATGTTATCCGCTGCTTTCCTTTGTCTCTTTTTCATTTATTCCTGTGCAGCTGCAGACATTAAATGATTCACTAACTTTTACTTCTTTGTGCCCTGTCCTTTCAGGACGTAGGCGATCATGGCTTTCCACCTCTCCCATTCCCTGGTGGCTCTTAGCACGCCTTCTCCTGTTACACCATGCAACCCTCGTTCCATCATCCACCTGATTAGGTCCTTCAAATATGTTATCCGCTGCTCTCCTTTGTCTCTTTTTCATCTATTCCTGTGCAGTTGCAGACATTAAATGATTCACTAACTTTTACTTCTATGTGCCCTGTCATTTCAGGACGTAGGCGATCATGGCTTTCCACGTCTACCTATACCTGGTGGCTATTAGCACGCCTTCTCCTGTTACACCATGCAACCCTCGTTTCATCATCCACCTGATTAGGTCCTTCAAATATGTTATCCGCTGCTTTCCTTTGTCTCTTTTTCATTTATTCCTTTGCAGCTGCAGACATTAAATGATTCACTAACTTTTACTTCTTTGTGCCCTGTCCTTTCAGGACGTAGGCGATCATGGCTTTCCACCTCTCCCATTCCCTGGTGGCTCTTAGCACGCCTTCTCCTGTTACACCATGCAACCCTCGTTCCATCATCCACCTGATTAGGTCCTTCAAATATGTTATCCGCTGCTCTCCTTTGTCTCTTTTTCATCTATTCCTGTGCAGTTGCAGACATTAAATGATTCACTAACTTTTACTTCTATGTGCCCTGTCATTTCAGGACGTAGGCGATCATGGCTTTCCACGTCTACCTATACCTGGTGGCTATTAGCACGCCTTCTCCTGTTACACCATGCAACCCTCGTTCCATCATCCACCTGATTAGGTCCTTCAAATATGTTATCCGCTGCTTACCTTTGTCTCTTTTTCATTTATTCCTGTGCAGCTGCAGACATTAAATGATTCACTAACTTTTACTTCTATGTGCCCTGTCCCTTCAGGACGTAGGCAATCATGGCTTTCCACGTCTCCCTATCCCTGGTGGCTCTTAGCACGCCTTCTCCTGTTACACCATGCAACCCTCGTTTCATCATCCACCTGATTAGGTCCTTCAAATATGTTATCCGCTGCTTTCCTTTGTCTCTTTTTCATTTATTCCTGTGCAGCTGCAGACATTAAATGATTCACTAACTTTTACTTCTTTGTGCCCTGTCCTTTCAGGACGTAGGCGATCATGGCTTTCCACGTCTCCCTATCCCTGGTGGCTCTCAGCACGCCTTCTCCTGTTACACCATGCAACCCTCGTTTCATCATCCACCTGATTAGGTCCTTCAAATATGTTATCCGCTGCTTTCCTTTGTCTCTTTTTCATTTATTCTTGTGCAGCTGCAGACAATAAATGATTCACTAACTTTTACTTCTATGTGCCCTTTCCTTTCAGGACGTAGGCGATCATGGCTTTCCACGTCTCCCTATCCCTGGTGGCTCTCAGCACGCCTTCTCCTGTTACACCATGCAACCCTCGTTTCATCATCCACCTGATTATGTCCTTCAAATATGTTATCCGCTGCTTTCCTTTGTCTCTTTTTCATTTATTCTTGTGCAGCTGCAGACAATAAATTATTCACTAACTTTTACTTCTATGTGCCCTGTCCTTTCAGGACGTAGGCGATCATGGCTTTCCACGTCTCCCTATCCCTGGTGGCTCTTAGCACGCCTTCTCCTGTTACACCATGCAACCCTCGTTCCATCATCCACCTGATTAGGTCCTTCAAATATGTTATCCGCTGCTTTCCTTTGTCTCTTTTTCATTTATTCCTGTGCCGCTGCAGACATTAAATGATTCACTAACTTTTACTTCTTTGTGCCCTGTCCTTTCAGGACGTAGGCGATCATGGCTTTCCACGTCTCCCTATCCCTGGTGGCTCTTAGCACGCCTTGTCCTGTTACAGCATGCAACCCTCGTTCCATCATACACATGATTAGGTCCTTCAAATATGTTATCCGCTGCTTTCCTTTGTCTCTTTTTCATTTATTCCTGTGCAGCTGCAGACATTAAATGATTCACTAACTTTTACTTCTTTGTGCCCTGTCCTTTCAGGACGTAGGCGATCATGGCTTTCCACGTCTCCCTATCCTTGGTGGCTCTTAGCACGCCTTCTCCTGTTACACCATGCAACCCTCGTTTCATCATCCACCTGATTAGGTCCTTCAAATATGTTATCCGCTGCTTTCCTTTGTCTCTTTTTCATTTATTCCTGTGCCGCTGCAGACATTAAATGATTCACTAACTTTTAATTCTTTGTGCCCTGTCCTTTCAGGACGTAGGCGATCATGGCTTTCCACGTCTCCCTATCCTTGGTGGCTCTTAGCACGCCTTCTCCTGTTACACCATGCAACCCTCGTTTCATCATCCACCTGATTAGGTCCTTCAAATATGTTATCCGCTGCTTTCCTTTGTCTCTTTTTCATTTATTCCTGTGCCGCTGCAGACATTAAATGATTCACTAACTTTTACTTCTTTGTGCCCTGTCCTTTCAGGACGTAGGCGATCATGGCTTTCCACGTCTCCCTATCCCTGGTGGCTCTTAGCACGCCTTGTCCTGTTACAGCATGCAACCCTCGTTCCATCATACACATGATTAGGTCCTTCAAATATGTTATCCGCTGCTTTCCTTTGTCTCTTTTTCATCTATTCCTGTGCAGCTGCAGACATTAAATGATTCACTAACTTTTACTTCTTTGTGCCCTGTCCTTTCAGGACGTAGGCGATCATGGCTTTCCACGTCTCCCTATCCCTGGTAGCTCTTAGCACGCCTTCTACTGTTACACCATGCAACCCTCGTTCCGTCATCCACCTGATTAGGTCCTTCAAATATGTTATCCGCTGCTTTCCTTTGTCTCTTTTTCATTTATTCCTGTGCAGCTGCAGACATTAAATGATTCACTAACTTTTACTTCTTTGTGCCCTGTCCTTTCAGGACGTAGGCGATCATGGCTTTCCACGTCTCCCTATCCCTGGTGGCTCTTAGCACGCCTTCTCCTGTTACACCATGCAACCCTCGTTCCGTTATCCACCTGATTAGGTCCTTCAAATATGTTATCCGCTGCTTTCCTTTGTCTCTTTTTCATTTATTCCTGTGCAGCTGCAGACATTAAATGATTCACTAACTTTTACTTCTTTGTGCCCTGTCCTTTCAGGACGTAGGCGATCATGGCTTTCCACGTCTCCCTATCCCTGGTAGCTCTTAGCACGCCTTCTCCTGTTACACCATGCAACCCTCGTTTCATCATCCACCTGATTATGTCCTTCAAATATGTTATCCGCTGCTTTCCTTTGTCTCTTTTTCATTTATTCCTGTGCAGCTGCAGACATTAAATGATTCACTAACTTTTACTTCTTTGTGCCCTGTCCTTTCAGGACGTAGGCGATCATGGCTTTCCACGTCTCATTATCCCTGGTGGCTCTTAGCACGCCTTCTCCTGTTACACCATGCAACCCTCGTTTCATCATCCACCTGATTAGGTCCTTCAAATATGTTATCCGCTGCTTTCCTTTGTCTCTTTTTCATTTATTCCTGTGCAGCTGCAGACATTAAATGATTCACTAACTTTTACTTCTTTGTGCCCTGTCCTTTCAGGACGTAGGCGATCATGGCTTTCCACGTCTCCCTATCCCTGGTGGCTCTTAGCACGCCTTCTCCTGTTACACCATGCAACCCTCGTTCCGTTATCCACCTGATTAGGTCCTTCAAATATGTTATCCGCTGCTTTCCTTTGTCTCTTTTTCATTTATTCCTGTGCAGCTGCAGACATTAAATGATTCACTAACTTTTACTTCTTTGTGCCCTGTCCTTTCAGGACGTAGGCGATCATGGCTTTCCACGTCTCCCTATCCCTGGTAGCTCTTAGCACGCCTTCTCCTGTTACACCATGCAACCCTCGTTTCATCATCCACCTGATTATGTCCTTCAAATATGTTATCCGCTGCTTTCCTTTGTCTCTTTTTCATTTATTCCTGTGCAGCTGCAGACATTAAATGATTCACTAACTTTTACTTCTTTGTGCCCTGTCCTTTCAGGACGTAGGCGATCATGGCTTTCCACGTCTCATTATCCCTGGTGGCTCTTAGCACGCCTTCTCCTGTTACACCATGCAACCCTCGTTTCATCATCCACCTGATTAGGTCCTTCAAATATGTTATCCGCTGCTTTCCTTTGTCTCTTTTTCATTTATTCCTGTGCAGCTGCAGACATTAAATGATTCACTAACTTTTACTTCTTTTGTGCCCTGTCCTTTCAGGACGTAGGCGATCATGGCTTTCCACGTCTCCCTATCCCTGGTGGCTCTTAGCACGCCTTCTCCTGTTACACCATGCAACCCTCGTTTCATCATCCACCTGATTAGGTCCCTCAAATATGTTATCCGCTGCTTTCCTTTGTCTCTTTTTCATTTATTCCTGTGCAGCTGCAGACATTAAATGATTCACTAACTTTTACTTCTATGTGCCCTGTCCTTTCAGGACGTATGCGATCATGGCTTTCCACGTCTCCCCATCCCTGGTGGCTCTTAGCACGCCTTCTCCTGTTACACCATGCAACCCTCGTTTCATCATCCACCTGATTAGGTCCTTCAAATATGTTATCCGCTGTTTTCCTTTGTCTCTTTTTCATTTATTCCTGTGCAGCTGCAGACATTAAATGATTCACTAACTTTTACTTCTATGTGCCCTGTCCCTTCAGGACGTAGGCGATCATGGCTTTCCACGTCTCCCTAGCTCTTAGCACGCCTTCTCCTGTTACATCTCGCAAGCCTCGTTCCATCATCCACCTGATTAGGTCCTTCAAATATGTTATCCGCTGCTTTCCTTTGTCTCTTTTTCATTTATTCCTGTGCAGCTGCAGACATTAAATGATTCACTAACTTTTACTTCTATGTGCCCTGTCCTTTCAGGACGTAGGCGATCATGGCTTTCCACGTCTCATTATCCCTGGTGGCTCTTAGCACGCCTCCTCCTGTTACACCATGAAACCCTCGTTCTATCATCCACCCGATTAGGTCCTTTAAATATGTTATCCGCTGCTTTTCCCTACCGTGATGTGGCGGAACTTCGCCGCAAAGTGTAGGGATCGGTTTGTGCCGGAAGTAAGACACGGAAAACAGAAGGTTGGTTCAAAACAAGAAGCAAGATATTCAAAGGATGACGAAGCTGCTGTCAATTAACCACAACAGACAACCGCACCTCCCTCCCATTAGCATGGAACAGGCATGACCCCCAGAGAGTAAAACACTACGCCTGCTTGGCCTGACACTCTCAGCGGACCTCAAGTGGAATGACTACGTCGAATCCATTGCTAAATCCGCTGCTATGAAAGTCGGCTCTCTGTGTAGGGCCCGGAAATTCTTTCCGTCTGAATCTATCCTGCACATATATAAATCTACCATCCGCCCATGTTTTGAATACTGTTGCCACATCCTGGTCGGGTGCCGCTGCTATTCTCCTCGGGCTTCTTGACAAAATACAGCGAAGAATCTGTAATGTGATTGATACCGACTTAGCTGGCCACCTGCAGTCACTCTCTCACCGGCGTGACGTGGCTTCCCTGTGCCTCTTCTATAAATACTTTCATAGCTTCTGCTCTGATGAACTTAAATCAGTGGTGCCTCCTAGGTGTGAGTTTGCACGAGATACTAGATTGGCAACTAGGTCCCTCCCTTTTACAGTGAAACCGATGAAATGTAACCGCAATTTCTACTCCAACAGTTTCTTTTCTCGCACTTCCCGCCTGTGGAATTCCCTTCCGCATGCTTGCTTCCCCGACGGTTATAACCCCCAGGAGTTTAAAAGTAAGGTCAATAGACACCTCCTAACAGACTAGCCCACACCCATTCTTTCCAACTCTCCCCCTATGTACATCCTAACTCGTCTATCGCCCTGTGTAACCCCCTGCGCTATAGTGGCAGTGGAATGCCTTGCTTGTGGTGACATGATTAAAAAAACGTGTTAATAATCTAAACTTATTTATAAATGGAACTTTGTCTGTGTGTGTATGTGTGTGTATGTGTCTCTGTGTGTGTCTGTGTGTCCGATACCTATAGATTCCAATATGGCTGAACCGATTTTCTTGAAAGTTTACACAGTTGTACTATAAGCGTCTGCAAGTGTTCTTAGCTAGGTTTTGTTTCAAGGTACCCTCGATAAATATCGAAAATCGATAATCGAAAAAATCGGGTAATAGAAGGAGTGGTCCGATTTTAATCAAATTTCATACACTCATAGACAAAGACATCAGAAACGATATTCAGAAATTTCAAGGTTGCAGTTCTTACAATAGTGCAGAAAATCGATAATATATATATATATATATATATATAATATCTCTGAGCTAAATAAGTCCTCTGAGTAAATGGTATCATGGCTGAGACTCAGAACTACAATTATACCTACTTAGAGCCAAACCCGAAGCAAAAACTAAAATAAAAGGGCTGAAAAAATTACAGACATACAGTCAGATAAACAGATACACAAAAAAATATCTTGACTTTTATATAGCAAGAGGAAGAGTCCATTCCTCGTAGGATTGCACCATAACAGATACACATATTAGAGTTGATGTACTGCTTTTATTATTTATCAGTATAGTTATTTATTTCCATCTACTGGCCTGAATATTCGATGAAACATTATTAGAAAATATGCGTCCTCCTGAAGGATTCAAACCGGCGTCATCTAGGGGAAAAAGTTATAAGATCTAACGTGACTTAAACGCTCGGCCACATAGACCCACCTGATTAAACGAAGCCCGAATAGTGCTTTTTAACTTACAGTCTTCCCGATTCTCGAGTTATGCATATCTTCTCTGTTTCGTATTCTGATATAAACAAAGATAGTTTTTTAAGAAATTAATAAAATCCAGCAAATTTTTAAATTTATTTGTTTAAATGATAAATAAATGAGTTAAGAAAATATGAAAAAAGAATTCAACACCAAATGGCGACAGCCTGTTTTATGATTAAGCACAATGTTCAGACTATGTATCAAACAGGAAACGTCGTTCTCTGTACACACACTGCTTATATTTACATAAACGCTGACCCGATATTTGTCACTTTTATCGTGTTATTATAAAATCCCATTGAACTATATACACACATACACACAGGTGAGCACTCGCACGCACACACACGCGCGTGCACACACTAACAGCTAGCTAGCTAGATAGAAAGATAATGAACAGATTCGGATAGATAGATAGATAGATTGATAGATAGATAGATAGATTCGGATAGATTGATAGATAGATAGATAATGAACAGATTTAGATAGATAGATAGATAGATAGATAGATAGATAGATAGATAGATAGATAGATAGATAATGAACACATTCGGATAGATAGATAGATAATGAACACATTCGGATAGATAGATAGATAGATAATGAACACATTCGGATAGATAGATAGATAGATAGATAGATAGATAGATAGATAATGGACAGATTCAGATAGATAGATAGATAATGGACAGATTCAGATAGATAGATAGATAGATAGATAGATAATGGACAGATTCAGATAGATAGATAGATAGATAGATAGATAATGGACAGATTCAGATAGATAGATAGATAGATAGATAGATAGATAGATAATGGACAGATTCAGATAGATAGATAGATAGATAGATAGATAATGGACAGATTCAGATAGATAGATAGATAGATAGATAATGGACAGATTCAGATAGATAGATAGATAGATAGATAATGGACAGATTCAGATAGATAGATAGATAGATAGATAGATAGATAGATAGATAGATAGATAGATAATGAACAGATTCAGATAGATAGATAGATAGATAATGGACAGATTCGGATAGATAGATAGATAGATAATGGACAGATTCAGATAGATAGATAGATAGATAATGGACAGATTCGGATAGATAGATAGATAGATAATGGACAGATTCAGATAGATAGATAGATAGATAGATTGATAATGGACAGATTCGGATAGATAGATAGATAATGGACAGATCTGGATAGATAGATAGATAATGGACAGATTCAGATAGATAGATAGATAGATAGATAATGGACAGATTCAGATAGATAGATAGATAGATAGATAGATAGATAATGGACAGATTCAGATAGATAGATAGATAGATAGATAACAGACAGATTCAGATAGATAGATAGATAGATAGATAATGGACAGATTCAGATAGATAGATAGATAGATAGATAATGGACAGATTCAGATAGATAGATAGATAGATAGATAGATAATGGACAGATTCAGATAGATAGATAGATAGATAGATAATGGACAGATTCAGATAGATAGATAGATAGATAGATAATGGACAGATTCAGATAGATAGATAGATAGATAGATAGATAATGGACAGATTCAGATAGATAGATAGATAGATAGATAATGGACAGATTCAGATAGATAGATAGATAGATAGATAATGGACAGATTCAGATAGATAGATAGATAGATAGATAATGGACAGATTCAGATAGATAGATAGATAGATAGATAATGGACAGATTCAGATAGATAGATAGATAGATAGATAATGGACAGATTCAGATAGATAGATAGATAGATAGATAATGGACAGATTCAGATAGATAGATAGATAGATAGATAATGGACAGATTCAGATAGATAGATAGATAGATAGATAATGGACAGATTCAGATAGATAGATAGATAGATAGATAATGGACAGATTCAGATAGATAGATAGATAGATAGATAATGGACAGATTCAGATAGATAGATAGATAGATAGATAATGGACAGATTCAGATAGATAGATAGATAGATAGATAATGGACAGATCTGGATAGATAGATAGATAGATAATGGACAGATTCAGATAGATAGATAGATAGATAGATAGATAATGGACAGATTCGGATAGATAGATAGATAATGACAGATTCAGATAGATAATGGACAGATTCGACAGATAGATAGATAATGGACAGATTCAGATAGATAGATAGATAGATAGATAGATAGATAGATAGATAATGGACAGATTCGGATAGATAGATAGATAATGGACAGATTCGGATAGATAGATAGATAATGGACAGATTCGGATAGATAGATAGATAATGGACAGATTCAGATAGATAGATAGATAGATAGATAGATAATGGAGAGATTCGGATAGATAGATAATGGACAGATTCGGATAGATAGATAGATAGATAATGGACAGATTTAGATAGATAGATAGATAGATAGATAGATGGTATGGTTGAAACTTGGGGTAGTTAGTTATTGCTAAAGATTCCGTCCTTTAATGTATATATATATATATATATATATATATATATATATATATATATATATATAGATAGATAGATATCCAGGCAGGTAAAGAGACCCAGCGCTTTTAGAATTCCGAGTTCTCATTTACTTCTTTTTTTAAGTGCTCAATGCAACATACATCGTAGAACAAAATACAGTTATAATTAAATATATTTTTTATTCATAATTGATTTAATTCACATTGCGACAAGGACATTTCTAAGTTTCCAGATTTTAACTCGTCATCAGGCAATATTGATTTATTGTTGTGAAAATGATTTACATGGAAATTATTTTCACAACAGTAATCTCGAAACAGAAATTTCCATGTCACAATGGAAAATTAAATTAATTTTAATTAAAAAACACACACACATATATATATATATATATATATATATATATATATATATATATATATATAAAGAACACCCTGACACATACAGTTAAACAAACACAAGTTTTATCTTTTATCGATGAGTATTAACTTTATCAACATTGGGTTTATTAGCACATTCTGGATATTGGCCACGCAGAGTTTTGTATTATTATTATTATTATTATTATTATTATTAATTTTTACATTTTATTTTGTAGCTTCATTGAACGATTCTAACCGTTAATATTTTTATGATAATTTATAGATATGATTCTTATTTCTATATATTATTACTTAATTATGTTATAATACTTATTTTTTTATTTTATTGAAAGATACTAAACGTTAACGATAATTAGTAATTTATTATTTCATTAAAAAATCGTAACTACTATAATTATTTTCGCTAGAATTTAAACGGAAATATATTTCGTTTATGATTCATACATGATTCTTACGTTATTTAGAATGAAAATCGTTCCATCATTTGATTTCTCTCAACGCATACATTCATAACTGTTTCCTCTTATTTTATTGAAAAAGAACACCCTGACACATACAGTTAAACAAACACAAGTTTTATCTTTTACATTTAATATTCATCCGTTGCTTTATCACACTTGACACGTATCTAACCTTTGAAACTATCAGTCAGTCAGTTAAGTGCCATAAATGATACACGCTTGGGCAATCATTTCTCGAAAGAAACATGACTGACTGGGCAAAGGATTATCCTGCAAGTAGGTTGCCATTGCTTTCTGCGGTAGACTAGTTGCCAGCGAAGGCTATACAACCCAATCTGTCCAATTATTTAACCCATAACTGGAGGGAAGTGACGGATTAATACCTTTTCCCAAGGGTATTTGCGCGTAAGTGAAATGCAAGGAGTTCAACTGGAATTCGAACTCTGCTCCCCGATTTTTCGTCCCGAGCCGATATCCAATGCACCACAAGGCACATGAAACTATAACTCATTTAAAATTACTGTCTCTCTGATTTTTTAAATCATTCCTTCTTATAAATCTCTGAAGAAGCTTGTTATAAGTGAAACATGTTAAATTAAAGACACTTTTTTCCTACTTGTTCTTTATTTATTCTATATATATATATATATATATATATATGAAAACTTCATCAATACTGGAAAGAGTGATAATGTCTACTATATATAAGAAACCTATTTTCCTGAAAAATTGTTGCGGTCATTTTAAATTAACAAAGAAAACCGGCATGAACTTTTTTGCAATGATCTGACATATATATATATATATATATATATATATATATATATATATATATATATATCCGAGTGAATACAGAACGAAGAAAGAATTTTTACAACGTCCAAAGCATTAATTTAAAACAGTGCTCGAAAAATAATAGAGTTGTGAATATTTATTTTAAATTATATTTTAAAACATGTACATAATTTTTTTATATAATTTTTTATTTCTATTTGTTTATTTATTTATTTATTTTTAAATTATGTACATGTTCTAAAATATAATTTGTAACATATATATATATATATATCCGAGTGAATACAGAACGAAGAATGAATTTATACAACGTCCAAAACATTAATTTAAAACAGAGCTCAATATATAATATATAGAGCTGTGAATATTTATTATAAATTATATTTTAAAACATGTACATAATTTTTTTTTATATATATATCCACTACAAATAGTACGTTTGTTTCGACATTGAAACTTCAATGTCCCATCAGAGCATGGACCAGGCTTGCCTCCCAGAGAGTAAAACACTACGCCTCTTTGGTCTCACACTTTCAGCGGACCTCAAGTGGAATGACTGTATCGAATACATTGCTAAATCCGCTGCTATGAAAGTCGGTTCTCTGTGCAGGGCCCGCAGGTTTTTTCCGTCTGAACCTATCCTGCACATTTATAAATCTACCATCCGCCCGTGCATTGAATACTGTTGCCATATCTGGTCGGGTGCCCCTGCTATTCTCCTTGGGCTTCTCGACAAGGTACAGCGGAGGATCTGTAATGTGATCGATACCGACTTAGCAGACCACCTGCAGTCACTCTATCACCGGCGCGACGTGGCTTCCCTGTGTCTCTTCTATAAATACTTTCATGGCTTCTGCTCCGATGAACTTAGATCACTGGTGCCCACTAGGTTCGAATTTGCACGAGATACTAGATTAGCAACTAGATCCCACCCTTTTAGAGTGAAACCGATAAAATGCAACCGCAACTTCTACTCCAACAGTTTCTTTTCTCGCACTTCTCGACTGTGGAATTCCCTTCCACAAGACTGCTTCCCCCGACGGCTACAATCTACAGGAGTTTAAATGTAAGGTCAATAGACACCTCCTCACAAACTAACTCGCTTCCATTCTTTCAAACACTCTTCCCACCCACCCAACTATCTATCACCCCACCCCTTCTGACATTTCCTATATCTAAGCACTCTTTCTATTTACCTTCCCCTATGTAGCCCCAAGCGCAATAGTGGCAGTAGAATGCCTTGCTTGGGGTGAAATGATTTTAAAAAATGGATAGGAATGGAAAGCCTCTTTTCTTATATTTGGTCAATTGTGTGTGGGATGTTGGTGGGGGTTAGTGATAACGGAACAAGTTTTGTCGATTGACCGTTCGAATTTTGAAGAAAGTGGTGTGGGTAGTTAATATATATATATATATATATATATATATATATATATAGAGAGAGAGAGAGAGAGAGAGAGAGAAAGAGAAAGATAGGTAGAAAAAATTATTTTACTAGATAGAAATGACCATATATATATGGTAGGAGAAAACAGCATGTGCCACTAAGAATTCTCAAAACGGATGTTCGTGCAGGTCAACTTGTGAACACTTCCGGGTCAGCCATTGTTGAACACCTGATAACTAGAAGAAATTTTGTAAATGGCTTCAGTGTGGACCAGTTCACTATGTTGTCTTGTTCACACTCTACATTCCGTTTACAGGCATTGGAGACAATATATACTAAGACCAGGACCCCGTCTCTCTTTAAACAGGGAGAACATACTATCGGACTCCATATTATTACGATTTAGTAACAGCCTGTACCCTCCTCGTAATTTTTCCCCAGTACGTCATGATTACATTTTCATCTTTATATGTGTGTGTGTGTGTGTGTGTGTGAAAAGTGTATGTATATAATTATAAATATCAATATATATATATATATATATATATATATATATACGAGGTATTCGCACTAACTTTAATAGTGTAGAGTCTTTCCTTCTAACTAACTCACCCGATATCTTAGCTGTATGTGAGACTAACCTTGACCCTTCTATCCCCTCTTCAGAGCTGTTCGTTCCTGGTTACCTTCCTCTCTTCAGGAAGGACTCCAATGTCCATATGCATGGGCTTGGTGTATATGTCAGCGAACAACTCCCCCTAGCCAGAGTCACATCTCTTGAATCCCTTGATCATTCCTTCATGTGCTTCCGTCTCTCACTTCTAAGCTCGGTTAGCTATCTCTTCTTCCTCTACCGCTCCCCCTCCTCCTCTGACTGTACGTTACTTGATTGCATCTCGACTAACATCGACAGGGCCATTTCTTCTCACCCATCTGCCCATATATTTGTGTTTGGCGATTTTAACGCCCACCACACCAAGTGGCTTGAAAGCTCAGCCACCGACCTTGCTGGGATCCGCACCATGCACTTTTCAATAGCCCAAGCTCTAACGCAAGTGGTGGACTTCCCCACGCGTTTCTCTAAAAACCCTAACGGAAGGGACTCTTTACTCGACCTTTGTTTTACATCCATCCCAGACTCCTGCACTACCAGGCAACTCTGCCCCCTTGGAAACTCTGACCACGCCGTAGTCTCCGTAAACATATCAATCCGCACTAACTCTACCCAAGAAAACCAGACCAGCAGAATATCATACTGCTACCAAAGAGCCGACTGGGACTCATTCAGGGACTTCCTCTGCGACGTCCCCTGGAACAACGTCTTTGATCTTCCTGTCGAAGACTGTGCCTCCGAAGTCTCCTCTTGGGTTAAGGCTGGCATCGATGCTTTTATCCCTGCCAGAAAATTCCAACTAAAACCTAATTCGCCCCCCTGGTTCTCACCCGCTTGCTCGGCCGCTATTGCCCACCGGAACCATTTCTTCCGGCTCTATCGAAGCTGCTCGTCGAACCAAAACAGGCGCCTTTTCACCTCAGCACGGAACAAGTGTAAAAAAGTACTGAACGAAGCCAAGAGGGCGTTTGCTACCAGAATTAGGCAACGCATAGCATCCTCTAAGTTTGGCTCCAAAGATTACTGGCGTCTCTGCAAAAGCGTGCTCAGCAGGAACAAGACTTCAATACCCCCACTAATCAATGAATTTGAAGTTCTCACCTCCCCAGCCGACAAGGCTGAATGCTTTGCCCGTAAATTCTCAACCAATTCGACACTGGACTCGTTAGGAATACCTACACCAGACTTCCCACCCAGAACTAAGGCTCAACTAAATAACGTCCACATTTCACCCTCGCTGGTCGCCAAGATAATTGCGCAACTTGACCCACACAAAGCGAGCGGCGGTGACGGAATTCCAGTCACAGTACTGAAGAAATGTGCCCCAGAACTCTCCTCTGTCCTCTCTAAACTCTATAACCTCTGCCTATCTGCTTCCTGCTTTCCTGCCTGTTGGAAGTCCTCCTGCGTAGTACCTATATTTAAGAATTCTGGCGAACCCTCAGACCCCGCCAATTACCGTCCTATTAGTCTTCTTCCAATCTTTGGCAAAGTTTTCGAAGCCATTATCAACGCCGAGGTGATTCAGCACCTTATGACCAACGGGCTTCTCTCTGACAAACAGTATGGGTTTCGCTTCACCAGGTCTACTGCTGATATGCTAACGACCATTACCGAGTACATATACCAGGCACTCGACAAGAATGGTGAAGCCCGAACCGTTGCCTTGGATATCTCCAAAGCATTCGACAGGGTCTGGCATGCTGGCCTCTTGTGCAAACTGCGGAGCTATGGGATAACTGGACATCTGTTTGACCTCATCCAGTCCTTCCTCTCTAACCGCACATTAAAGGTGGTATTAAATGGGCATGCCTCCCAAAACTACCAGACGAACGCGGGCGTTCCTCAAGGTTCTATCCTAGGTCCCACGCTCTTTCTGATCTACACTAATGATCTCCCCGACACCATTAGATCCCAAGTTGGCATGTATGCCGACGACACAACAATCTACTCCCGCATCGATCAGAAACCAGGTCTGGACGACAAAGTGAACCTCGCTGCCGCACTTGAAAGGGACCTCCAATCCGTAGTGACCTGGGGTAGGAAATGGTTGGTTTTATTTATTTGTAAAATACAAATTGTGGCTCAAGGCCGAAAATTGGGAGGGGGAAGAAAAACTCGGGTTGGTCTTCAGTACTCTATCCTATACCTAGCTAATCAGAATCACGACCCATACATGCGTTACAATGGTTCTCATTCACCATAAGAATTTGTCCATCACCACTCTTACTTATCATGCACCAAAAATGTCGCAAAAAATAACATACCGAGGACCTACAAAACGCCCCAAGTGTGTATATAAAAATTTGTGAATATTTACAATAGTTTGAAAAAATAACTTTAAAAATTTTTCATGAAATGGAATGTTATGATGGGCAGGGGTATGAAGAAAACAAAAAGTTCCCAAAACGTAAAACAATTCAAATAAATACATATACATCATGTTAGTAAGACCCAAACACACCCTCAAAAATAAAGAGGCTGCTGTATTCTGCCTTGAAGGACAAAATCAAGGAGCTCTCTTCCTAAAGGGGAACTGGGGAGGCTGGGCAAAAAAATAAGTTGGACTGGAGAATATAAGACTGACCCAGCCGAGAATCAAAAAATGGGACAAAAATATCAGTGGACAATGGGAATCTCGAACTGGGTCATAACAAAAGCAATGGAGCCGGGAACAGGCTAGGACAAACACATGCACTCACATTAACTAGGTACACAAAAGAACTTCTTACCTAAACCACGGGAGGGGTTCCAACGGAATCCACCCCGATGCGCCTAGCAGATCTAGAAGAGAAAATCAAGGCTAGCCCCGGTCACGCGAACCAGGCTCGCTGCATTTATCCACCTTTCACCGAAGTCTGTCGGGTGCAGTCGTTTCCGTTCAGTTCTAATCTTCATTTTGAGCTGGTGCTCAAAATATCGGATTAGATCCTGATCCGAAAGACGGCCTCCCCGCAAGACTTCCTCCAGACGCGTCATCCAAATCACCATTCTAGCCGTGGCCAGTAGCGACAGAAACACCATCCGTTTCACTCCAGAGTACGGGGGCGACACATTGTCCACAGCGTATGCGCGATCAATGAGCACGAGCTCCCGCGGCGCGATACGAGCAGTCAACTCGCCGACATGCTCCCACAACGGGCGAACGCGCGAACAATGGAAGAAGGCGTGCGCAGACGTCTCCTTGATTCCAAGGTTGCAACGTTCACAATCTGGCAAATCCGCCAGGCCCATTGCGAAAAGCCTGTCATTGAGCGACAAGCCATTCCGAGCCAATCGCCAGGTGAGAGAGAACTCAGAGTTGCTGAGCCAATCCGCACCCGGCGCCCAAGACCAATGAGAGCGGTACTCCACTCTCGACATGCCGAGCTTACTGCACAGCTTATCCTTCACGGCACCCTCCACTAGGCCCCGATAGAAGATTTTCCTAGGCTGTGAAAGGTCACTGGACCGTGGAATGGCCTGTAAGGCCGCCAGACATTCGAGCAGGAATTTCGGTCGCACCCAAGGCCTGACGGTCAGCCAAAGGGTCGGGGGGGTGATGGTAAGGCAAGGGAACATGTCCCTCACTACCCCCGCAAGCAACCGATCTTCCTCCAACGCGCGCCTGAGAAATGCCAACCTCGAAGCGAGCACGTGGCTCCTCAAGTGTGGCATTCCCAGACCCCCTTGACACGGACGGAGGTAACAGGCTCCTTTGCTGACCATGTGTTTGCGTCCTCTCCACAGGCAGGAGAATAGCAAACGCTCGAGCGCCTTCTCATGATCATCGCAAAGGGGAAGTACTGACAGTCGATAAAGGATCATGGGAAAGAGGTATGTGTTACACACCTCCGCCAAGCCCTTCACGGAGAGACCCCGTCGACGCCAAATCTTGACCGACGCGCCGACCTTTGCCAGCACTTCTGACCAGTTTTTCTCCAGCTGTAAGTCCGGACCGAACCAAACTCCGAGGAGCTTGACCGGCCCGTCCGTCCAGCCGAAGGGCCCCGGGAGGGAAACACCCTTCCAGGCACCTAACCGCAAGCCGGATGACTTGTCGCAGTTAATTCTGGCCCCTGTCACCTTCTCGTACCGTACAAGCGCCTGTTGTACCGCCTCTATGTCCCTGCGGGAGGACACAAAGGTCGTTACGTCATCGGCGTACGCGGAAACCCTGGCTCGAGCTCCACCAGGGACGGTGATTCCACGTAGGACCGGACTGTGCGTCTCGTCCCTTAGCCGGCGAAGTAGCGGCTCCAACGCCAGGACGTAAAGGAGAGACGACAGTGGACAACCCTGTCGGACCGACCTAGACAGCGCGAAAGCGCCCGACAGCTTCCCGTTCACCTGCACCACAGCCTGGGGGGAGCGATACAGGAGGCTAATCCAGCGGCTGAAGTCGGGTTTGAATCCGGCGGCCTGCAGGACAGCAGCCAGGTAGCCATGGTCAATCCTATCAAATGCCTTGGACTGATCCAAATTGATCAGCGCGGCCTCATCGTCGTCTTCTACACCCTCTACGATCGTGCGAATCAAGTGCAGGTTGCTCTGAATTGTTCTCCCCTTCACAGAACAAGACTGATCCGGTTCCAACAGAGACTCGGCAACTAGCTGCAAGCGATTCGTCAGGATCTTGGCCAGAATCTTTAACTCTGTGTTTAGCAGAGTTATGGGCCTGTAATCGTCTAATTCCCTCCCAACCTTCTTGCCCTTTCTCAACAGCGTGATCACGCCCCTGGTGATCCGACCGGGGATGGACCCCTGCCGAAACCAGTGGTTGAACACGACAGCCAAGATCGGGACAAAAAGGTGCGACATCCTCAAGTACAATTCATAGGGCAAACCATCCAAACCTGGCGACTTGCCTCTGCCGACCTTCTTCAAGGCCACGTAGATTTCGTCCTCCGTAATCTCCCCTTCGCAGCTAGCCGCTTCAGCCGGCAAAAGCCGGGGAAAGTCAGCCAAATAGCTGCGAAACTCCTCGTCGCGGAGACCAGGTTCCTTGGTAAAGCGGTGTTCGAAATGCTGCCGGAAAGCCTCGCACATGTCGTCAGTGGACCTTAGGAGATGTCCCTCCGGGTCGCGCACCTCTCGAATGTACCGGTCGCCGGCACGGCGAATTTCTTCCTTGCGCAGTTCCGCGCCCATGTTCACAGCTTCGGAAGACATCTTGCTTAACTTAGCCCCTAATTACCTGACCCATGTAGCGCTCGTTAGTCGGGCGCTGCAGGGCCTCCCTGGCTAAGGCTATCTCTAGGGGATCCCCACCAGCCTCCGCTCGGGCGAAATTAGCTCTAAGTGTCTTTGCCTTCGCAGCCTTATCTAGGTTGAGCCGTTGGCTGTATTGGGTGGCGAAAGACCTAATGCTATCCTTAAGGCTAGCCCACCACTTACTCCCAATGACTCGCCCAATTAACGCCCGCTGAACTA